>CM017802.1:16823511-16990864 GCA_008086715.1 Sitobion miscanthi
AAATAATTGATGATTTATAATAATAGTTATACTCATGAGTTTATGACTCGTGGATTATTTATTTTGTCAGTAAAAGTTATAATAATTAATAATTATAATATAATTATAAATTACCCACATGAAAAAAAATATATATAATATACATGTATTATTTTCGACAGAAAAAAATAAACCATGTACTAATAAAATTTGATATCCTGCTCGATTGTATAGTAATTAATGATTATAACATATTTTAGCGATTGCTTATACGATGCATTTTATAGTACATTGTCTAAGTATATTTTACGTACGGTTCAAACTCAATAAAAAAAATAGGAAAATACATAACATTTTAAACAATAATAATTTATGTTTTTTATGGATCAAAATTCTATGAAAATTTAAGTAATCATAAAACCATTAAAGAAGCTTTTAAACTCGTTTTAGTATAAACAAAAACTGTTACCTATATTTTATACTTTACAATGTGAGATGCACATACTAATGATACTATATGGTATCATTTTATGAATTTCTATGTGAAAATGTATTTATTGTTCTTCGTCAGTTTTCTTATTTTTCAAATAGACGCCGTGTTTGCAATATACTAGCTATACATAAAAGTTCTTCCCGTCTATTACTAAACTCAAATCGTTGCTAAAACAAAAGCGTTCCTGTGTTTAAAAACATGTAACAGCGTTTGACGCAAAACGACAAGCAATAATTTAAATAATTTTTTTTAAAAATCTGGTTAAATCTTTGAAATAACTCGTAAAAGAAAACAATTATTTAGAAGTCTATAATTCTGTATATTTTTAAATAAATTATAAGTCTACATTTTTAGAACAGAAATCGTTCATGTCTTATGTTTGATAGTCATATCAAATGAATCATTATTAAATAAGTTAAATTAATTTTATTAAAAATTAAAATACGACATATCGTATAATTAAATGATTACACCCAGTTTAATGTAATAATCTTGTGAGTTATTGGTGGCTTATAGTATATTAATGTTATCGCTAGGACGCTATTCAAACATAATATATGACTACATATCTGCGAATATTATTTATCCAGATCTAATGTTTCATAATATTGTTCCATATTATTATAATATACGTAATATTATATTGTTAATTAATTATTTTTTATGTGCACATATACTCTGATACTCATACATTGAGTTAATCCTTATCATATTTATGTATTTATGATTTACGACTGAACCCTATGAACAAAAACGGTGTGTACTTATATATAAATTAGATTTAAACAACCATAGCAATAGCTGTAATAATGACACAATTTTAACAGGAGTATGTGAATTTAAAAACTGTTTTAACAAAATAATAATAATATTTAATTTAAAATGTACGTGGCCCATGTACAAACGTATTGGTGATAAAAATTATGCTCATAGGTTAATTTTTCATATAATTACTTTTGAATTGGGGATGATTAAAATACATAAATAAATGGGGGAAATATTACGAAGCTTGAAATTAATAAGAGATAAAAGGGAGTCTATATACTATTAGGTAGCTAAATAGGCAATGTAACACAATTCAGTAAATTTATTTTGATAAATATATATATTCCACATAATATCAATATTTTTGAATATAAATTAAACATTTTTACTCCGTAACTATGCCAAGTTAGATATCATAAACGATTTACGACAAAACATAGTCATATAACATCTTAGTAGGTACAGCAATCGCAATAATTGCATTAATGAATTTTTCTCGACGCTATTTACAACACTTATCTATGGCTATATGACCCCAACATGAGAATAAAACGTTCGGTACACATTCTCATGATGCACAAAATCTTGGTAAGATAAGATAAATTTAAAAATTAATTGAGTAGACAATAATAAGACTATTGACTTTACCGTGTTTGCGGATTTGGAATGTGGCGGAACATAATATTGTAATTTTCATAAACCGTGGGTATCTGTAATTATATTTGCTTTGTTCGTGTTTAAGTGATCTTACGTAAACGGGCAATCAAATCACATCATGCCTAAAGTGTATTCAAATAATCCATTCCCCTTACGATCATAGAACATATGAATAGGCACCACAAGGTTTATAATTTATTGTGCCATTGTGGTTGGTATAATATCTAGGTACTGACGTATAGTATACTGCAGTCTTAACATGGGGTTAAAAACGATTCACTGATCAAATATATATGTCAGTAGGTACTAATTCTGTTTTTGTATAAAAAAATCTCTTATCTCGTTTTTCTTATGTCAAATAACTTTAACACATGATGACTAACCAGTTATCAAACAATTACGATTACGATATTATATTCAGAATTTAAAGATATTGAACTTATCATAATATTATATCCAGCAACATTATAATATAATTTATTATTTATACAACAGTATATAATTATATTGGTTGTATGTAACATACTAATTAACAATTGTAAGATTGCTAAAATTATTTATGTGATTTATTTATGAAAAACTCCTTATTTGTCTTTTAAAAAATCTAATACCTATGTACCTAAAACAATAAGAATTATTTGTAATCTTAGATAACCTGGGCCTCTACACGAGTTTTTTCAGTGAGGTCTAGTAATCTTTTGATATTAATTTAAATAAATAAATACTACATCGGTTATCGGAAACTCGTCATTTATTATAGTAACTATCGTTTTATTTTGTACAGCAATATTTGTAGAAACGGTATGAAAACATAATTCTCAAAATGGAGGAACTGTATTTTTAAGATCGTTGTAAAATTACATTAAAACTGAAAAAATATGCTTGATTAATTTATTGCACGTTATATATTTTAATAATGTTTCACAAAAAATGTTACCATGAAAATCTTGTGGAGACAGAGTTATCCCGTGTATTATTCAAAAATGTCTTTTTTATCTACCATCCATTATGTATTAATATGCATATTATAATAAATATAATACATAGGTACCAATTTCTTCAATTTGTTTACGTACTTTAAAAGTTAGTTGGAAAAGTTCGCCATTCAAATCACGTAATGACGTAGGTTATAATATGTATACGTAATGTATGCAATGTCACTATCCACATAATAAATAAAACATTTATTATTAAATGAATTGTTAATTGAAATGTTGTTTGTGTGTGTGTGTGTCTCAAATGAACTTTCAATTATTTAAACTTAACTATTTCTCTTTGAAATCTATTCGGAGCTGCACGTTATTTTTTCAACGTTGCTGCAGTTGCTGTAGATTATTCTCCAGCCAGACGTGAATATAATTTTAATTTGTCACCGCTTTCACGAGAATACACTTGGATACAAGCGTTGGCGTCGTCGAATAGCTTGCAAATTAAAAGAAAAATGCGAAGCATGAATAAAATTGTTATATATTTTAAGAAAACGTCTGGAACTGCAAGTCGTTATTAATTATTATTATAAAATACCGCCATTCTTTCAATAGTAACCTATTACCTATAGGCTGTAGTAATATAAAAAACCGTGCTCGTCAAACTTCCGATGGTGCCACTTGGCGGGTAATAATTATACGCACACCTTTGCATCGGTTTACCGTGTTTTCAATGAACATATATATATATATATATATACCTACACGTATATATCGTGCTGTATGTTAAGGTGGATGAGCTCTCTGAGTGGGTCCTTTAGAGATTATCACGGTCCTAGCTCTCTGGTGTATCCGGTTTCGGTTCCGTGTTTGTATCGACGACCCGATTGTTAAAATTGAATAGAAAGACAATTACACAATTTATAAAGCATGGCACTTGCGGAACGAATTAGTTTATATGATATTATATTATGTACCTTCCATAAATCACGAGAACAACAAAAATTACTGCAAGTTTTGATTAAAATGTGTAAGATCACGTCAAAATCAACAATCACAACAGGTTCCGGTACAAAAATATAAAGTTTTCGATTCCAAGCCCCGCAGAAAGGATCTTTAGAAAAAAACATAGGTGACCTATAAATTATTATAGCTGTGTATATAATAAAAAAAATCCTGCCCAGTGGGTCTTGAAAATTACAGATCAATTGAAATATATGTTTTCCACTTTTCTTCGGTTACATGACAATTTGAACTCTAAAAGTCACATAATATACGGCTTATACTGACTTTTCATCACTCCGTCGACCACTTGCACTCGAATAAAAATCACGAATTATATAGATGTAGCACATAGGTACCAGAGGTACACCGACCTAACGATGTTGTTGATAGTAATAAACGTCACATGAAAAAAAAATCATCGCCTCCAACGCCACCGCCGCCGTTTGACCGCGCCCATCGCCTCCACCGTTATGATATCTACGTATAAATAATACGTGTAATATTGTATAGCCGTCAACCCGCTGCGACGATGAACACCGACATCAATACGCGTAACGACGTGCCATTACAATAAAATATAATAACACATACGACTATGAAATAATTACTATAATACACCACCCGTGTAGTACACACGCGTGTAATATAGTGACACTTTATTACAGGCATCATCATTCGTCGTATGTACATCGGTACATCAGTACATCACCATACCTACATACGTACCGTCGTATCACGGCCACGCGCGCGCACACACACACACACACACACACACACACACACACACACACACACACAAACTCTAGCTCTAGCGCGCTCGCTCGTCTATATACACGTGACACAGACGCGTCGGGAGGCAATCGCTTTTCAGTTCGTCTTCAGGCAGTGTCGCGCGTCCGTCCGTCCGTCCGCCCGCCCGCCCGCCCATCCGTCATCCGTGCCGCCGACTCCGAACGCGTCCGCTGCAGAGAATCGCGTCGATCTCCCGTCGTTGGACTACCGTTGCGACCGAACCCGTAAGCATTGGCGTCGTCCCGAACATGTGAAGCGGCCGCCGCCGACGCGGACGGTGCCGCACCATCGCCGCCGCGGCCACCGCCGGCCCAAACGTGCCGCAGAGCACCGCAGCTTCAGCCGCCGTCGCCCCGGCTGGCCGCTATGATCGGCGGGTTCTTCAACAAGCCCGTCGGCCGGCAGTACGTGGCCGCCTTCGTCGGTAAGTATATTGAAGACGTATTTAACCGTCCGGTTAACCACACGGTTCAATTCTATAACCGAGTCCGCGAACCCTTCTCGTATATTATATCCTCGTCATCCGGCGGTCACAATGTGGGGCTACTAGAAATTAATAATATCGTCATATAAAGTCAGCGGTGAAGCCATGGCTGAGTCAAGTTGTGCCCGTACCCACCTTAAAAAGTCTCAACCCCTCCACCCTAAAATCTAAACAAATGTAGTCGTATATGATTCATTCATTCAATTTTATATATGGTTTTAATTCAAATCATAACCGGTAGTTTAAAATTATCTCATGGCGTAACTTTCGTAAGAATAACAAAACTATTGTAACGTTATGTGTATTCAAATATTGTATTGTGCCTATATAATATGTGAATTATTTATAAATATTATAAACCATATTTACGTTAATTACTGTTATTATTAATCTTAATTAATTATTCGCTATTTTGTGTATTTATTATTTAATATCTATTAATCTCACTCTGTTCACTTTTTCTTTCTATCTGTTAAATTATTTAGTTATAATGTTTTGACTTAAAACTGTTACTGGGCTTTGCCCGTTTGAATTAATAAAATAAATAAATATAATTATCGTTTTGAACGGGTTGGAAAGTATGTATTCAAGCCTCATAAAAAATGCGTGTTTACTAGCGTCTAAATGCGCGAGTTAAAGAGTATATATAGTACTATGCGATGCCTGTTTCTTCTTCAGCATATGAATACATTTTTTTTCATGCACTTATACAAATAGGATAAAAATAAACTTAAGACATTTATGATCCACAATAATCTATCTAGCTTAATTTAGCTTAGCATGATTCCCATAGAAAACCCGTTAAATTTTGACGATATAACAAATAATTTTGCTGAATGTAGTAAAAATAGAAAATTATTATTAAAATTAATTATAAGTGGATATATTTATATAAAAAATTGCAATTTATAGCTGTTTTTGTAAAAAATTCTTAAAGTTAAAGATGATAAAATATGTATTATACTATATCAGGGTGGTACAACCTTTTGTTGTTGGATGGCCAATTTACACATTTATTAACAGTAGGGGGGAAAAGAAGCCAAAAGAAAATAATATTTTCATTCATATTTTATTTTATAAAACATAAGTTATCACATTATATAATACATATTATTGCTATTATTACCAAAGGTCATCATAGGCCGTTGCGCTATCTTCCACCGCCTTAATTTTAATTATCAGCACTATATATAGTATGTCTTCTAAGGATTGACAAAAAAAAAGTTGTGTGAGCCCGCTATTACACTCTGGGGAAGTAACTTCTTTCATAAGTAATTGGGCCCGTGAAATTATAAGTGAATTGGGGGGAGAGAGTGAGAAAAATCATTACAATAAAAAAACATGTAATTTACGATAAACATTTTTGTTTATTAATGGTTGCTATGGACATATATAAATAAATGAACAAACGTGTCATTTAATTTTTCGTTACGATTTTTTTTTTCACCCACTCCTCAAGAAAGAAGTTTTACTTCAAAAAGGCTTTGAGTTGGACCCCACTGTATTATATTATCCTAACAATCTTATTATTATTTCCAACTAATACATATAAGTGTTTAAATCTTTTAATGTAAACATGAGTTTTTTTTTATTTGTATGATTAAAATATTATATTTATATTGTTTTATTTTAAAAGGAATGCTTATACTATGTGAGTTTGTAGTATATTTAAATCAGTATCACAAAATGTAATATATATTATTCAATAAAAATATTTTTAGTAAATTTTGTTGTGTAGTTATATCACAATTAATGAATATATTAATATTGGGAGTTGTGATATAACAAGTAAAAATGTTATCCATCCCTGAAAATGTGTCAGCTTCAGTCTGGCCTACGTGGTGCAAGAGTCCTGACGCCATCACTGTATAAAATCCATTCGTTGTATTGCGATTTATGAAACGTAATAATATATTTTTTTTCATAAATTCTAGTGTGTGGTAATTTAAAACCAAGCAAATTAAAACCCACCCACGTATTATTATTTTGGTAGGTTCGAATGTCTTAGGACTCAGGTGCTTATATACTCGACGCGACGACGTGACCTATAAATTATAATAGTATAATATAACGTGCCATGTCGGTGATAAAATTGTATAATTCGCGCAGCCACCGCCACGTCAGAGCGAGCCGAATTTCTGTTTTCCGGTCTGCTGAAAGCCGCCGCTAAAATCTCCATGAATCGTGGTCGTCCGCTCGGAGTAGACGTTTTGATTCCCGCCGCTGATTATAATAGATCGGTTATTCGGTTGCCAGTAGTGGCTAAACCAGAATTTGTTCAAAGGCGGTGTTCATACTTGTTAGTAGGTCAATTTCCATGAAACGTATTTCATACTATTTGGGTATACCTACCCATCATTGGTAATGTTCAAGAGAAGGGGGGGGGGGTCTGGAGCTGGGACCCCACCCCCTTTGGTTGTGCCACTGTCGGTCACTACGATATCACACGTGATTCCGTTTCTGCAGTCGACAATGTAAATCGCGTACCTATAATTCGCGTTTATTTACATCGATATATGTTTTACACACCTAGATACCTTTGCAGTTGTTTCAAATTCATGAATCAAATTCCTATACTGATTTTCACTCGACAACTGTTCGCACCACGTCCTCTACACTTCCATATCTTCCACTCCACCATCTCCGCACGCACCCCCGATCGTCACTCTGAACGTGAACGAATAAAATTCGATTTCGTAAAAATTCAATCTGGTTAATCATACCCATCGTATATTAAGTGGGTACTTATATGCCTATAGTATACAACGAGTACACGATTCAGGCGTTACTCGACTGTGCACGTACAGTAATAACTAACGAAACTTTGCGCATAATTAAATAACCCATTTAGATCTAGCGCAAAGTTCGTGTGTGGATTTAATTCGAAAGTCGTCACTTTAATCACACGTGGCACATATTATTATAATGTACGCGCATCGTGTGCAGCGGATACCTCGACACGGGGGAGGAACTTCAATAAAATACGAACACGATGTCTACCCCTTCGAATAAAGTCTAATATATGTTACAAAATACGAATATCTTTACGACGAGGAGATTTGAGATTTTCCTACGATGTCTTTCAAGTCGCGCATCGTTCCGTATCGGCTATGACTGCTAGCCCTACTATAACGCATTGGGAATTGTATAATATTATTATATCAACTTGTACCTACTTAGGTGTACGAATTATTCCGCAGTTTTGCGTTTTTCTAATTCATTATAGCTGTCATATTAATTCTTTAATCTTAATTATTTATAAGCCTTATGTTGAAATGTATAAATTTATTTTCGAGGAGCGTGATAATTTGTAAGAAAATAATTAATATTTGTGTAGGTAGCATAATATTATATACGTCTTAGTTTTATATAAAACACAATTTTAATTATCAACTTAAAAGATAAACGATTATATATATATATAAAGGATTAATAATAATATACAATAACTACGAGATTAAAAGCTTATTCTGCGTTAACGTTTTAATTATACCGTAGTAATTCTTATTTTACGTGAAATGTTTTTCTGTCTTATTATAATAGTATCTAAGGGTTAGCTGATTTTTTAAAGTATAGGTAACGCTGATTCACAATAATATTATTGCAGCTTCCTATATACTTGAATTTTATTTATGATATGTTATATTATATATAATAATAAATTGTTGACAATAACAGTTCTAGCGTTCGCAATAATTTATCTTCCATTTATCATAATTGAAACTAACACTTTTAGACTTCATGATTTCTTTTCTTCAATCATTATTATTGTATTATTACGTTTCTGCCGTATATTATATGGTATTAAGCAGATTTGTTCATTACGTTTTATTATTTTGATTTTTTTAATGTTGCCTGTACTGAGACCATACTGATTGGTTAGTTTTATTCGGAAAAAAATATATTAATATAGTTTTGATATCGAATACGGATTTATACTTATATTTTATACAACGCTGAATTATTGTAAAAATATGCAATGCCTAATTGAACCACCTATTTGAGAAACGACATATGTCCGAAAAGGGTAATTCGGAGAAAACAAATGGAATTTTCAAAATATTTACATATGATACGTTTTCAATAGAAAACACTTACTACGCACATAATGTAATTTTAAAATATTTTTTAACCTACGTCATTTTTCAAATATAGATAGTTCAACTCTGACTTAATAAAAGTATTTATTTTAACGGTGTTACCTACATAATTTTGCAATTTGAAAAAATTAAGTTTACGTTGTTTCTCGTATACTAAAGCTTTTTCTAAACCTAAGACACAACGTCATTAGCATACCTAGTAAACATAAATTATATATAAATAAAATATATGAAAAATAAATATTATTGTAGAAATATGTATGTGTAATAGTGAAATATTATCTAACTTTCTTTTGCTCAAGACTATTATAATTTGTGGAGATAATTTTTAACACAAAATTATAAATGATAATACTAATACAATTAAAATACAAATACAACATTATAACAACAACTGATTTGTAGATGAATCAATGATCAAGTTATTAAATTTAAATTCTAAGAATTAAAAAAAAATTAATTCAAGTAATAAAAAGCAATTCCTATCTAACCTTGAACAATAGCCATTATAACGAACCAATCAGTTGAGTTAATGTTCCAATATTTAAATAGTAGCTCAAAACATTTTCCATATTTTAATTACTTTATACAATTGTAAATCGATCAGAGTAGAAAACTTAATAATATGATATAATATCGATAAACATCGATCAAAGATATAATAAAGACACTAAATATTAATATATTTTCATTTAATTGATCGTGTTAATAACTTTATTGGAACAGTATAATTTAAACAAAAAAAAAATATTTAATCGAAATAACTTAACTGTTTTTAATGACATTTTTGACGAATTTTAAGTTGTACTTATAATGGCTTATGAAATATAACAATATTTCAAAATGTTTCAAAACCGATCATGCGTGGGTTTATTAACACTAAAATGTAGGTACATCATCCATTCTACGAAAAATATGTTTTTGAGATTTTCAGAGTCGATGTGTACTAATTGTTTGTTCTGATACTTTTTATACAGTTAAATACCTAAAATGGGTATTTTGACACGTAAATATGTATATTTTTTAGTTAGTGCAGCTGTGCACCACTACCTAATTATTTGTCATAATATATGTTATACGTATCTTTCAAATATAGCACCATAACTAAAAATAAAATGTTATGGATTTGTTGCATTTTACAGAATATAAAATATACACTGTAAAATTTTTATTTTATTAAAATACCTTTGATTCAAAATAAAGGACAATAATTGGTTGGAAGAGTAGAATAGAATAGAATTTCACGAATAAAATTTCAAAATTTCAATTTTTATTTATTCCGTATAAGTTTTAGATATAATATTATTATTATTTTAAAATTGAACTGAGTAATTATTTAACGTTATGTGAAATCTTTTGTAGTGACTATTCTCAATACCGTATATACGTTCTGTCAATGATTGTTTATGTTACTGTGGAAGGCTGCAGTATTTATTATGTATACTATCGTGGAACATCTGAAATAAGTATCAAGGTGATTGTTTGAAAGGCTAGGTACTTGTAATATTGATAGGTATTTGACGATTAGTGCTGGTCTCAGATTCAAATGTTGCAGTATTGCTGTAATACTAGATCGGTCAACTAACTAATGATACAGATTGTAACCTGATCAGCTGATACTTTTCACAATCATTCTATTGAGCCTCAAAGCCACTTTATTGGATTTTGCAATGACAGAAATTAAGGTTTAAACTCGAATACGAGGTAAATATTGAGTTAGTGTTTAAGGATCTCGATGCGTCATAAAAATAGTTGACAACGTCGTCGAAATCTCCGTCGTGGATGGTAAATTAAACGTTGTTCAAGCAACGTTTAATATACGACGACGTAATAAATATAATTAGTGATTAAAATTGAACTTTAATCGAGTTCAAACACAACATTTTGATTTGAAATGTGAATTTAAATATCTCCTATTTTTACACATAAATAGTGCCTACACGTAGGTACAATCAAATTTTATTTTATACGTGAGATGTCGTACTCAACGGACAATGGACCTATAGGCTATTTTATGACATCCTTAATAGCTTATAATAATTATTTGACACAAGACGCAGTATAATAATTTTAATAATATAAATTATTATGTACTAAGTACTAAGTAGTTACCACTCAGTGTGCAATTCTTCATCGGCGTACACCACATGTACCTGATGGCTGTTATAGTGGGCCTGGTTTCTGATGTTTGGGGCTAAGTGCATATAAATATAATAGGACCACTTATTAGAAATTAAAGCATCACATCGCAAATAACTGAATACAAAAATACCTCGATTCGTGATGATATTATTATAATATTCAAATTTCCTTAGTGTATGGACATTGGACGTCGTAATGTTTCCATTGGATTGTCGTCCCGTTGGAAATCGCCTACGAAAAAAAGTCTCGTGAAATGTCGACTGCGTTTTTTTCGGTAGATTGTCTATTTATATACGGGATTTCTACGTAAGGTACACGGTTTTCACGAATAGCGTCGGGTTTGGTACTGCAGAATACGGCGCCCCGATCAGATCGTGTGATACCGTGTCCGATACATAACACCTCGGGACCGGTCGATAGAAAGATGTCCATTTTATGATAATAATAATGCAATGTATAGAATATTTTATGATATCCGATTCTGTGGGGACTTTCAAAATATTACAAGTAGGTTATAGTCACTTGAATCAGGTCCTGTTCGGTATATTGTAATAGGCAGGTAGGCACTATCATGTATAAAATAATATGCGCGTAATTTACAACCGACACCGGGGAAGGCTATACCTTTTGTTAAAATAGTAAATACGTAATAATATGTAGCTAGCAGGCATACGTAGTTTATCCTCGGTGTAAAATAAACGCGAGTGTCGCCCGTATACACCTCGTCTACAATCGCACGGATTCGCCAAATTCCATATAATAATATTATATCCGACCCAGAAGTGAATATCAAAAGCCATAACGCGAGTCGTAAATCAAATTTTTTTTTCTAATCTCTCTCCTACTCTGCGGGCGCTCTCATATTCTCTCACTCTATCACTCCCTCTCTCTCTCTCATTCTCACGCACACACACACTCCCAAATCCCTTTTACGTCCCGGGTCGTGAAAAACATCGGCTGGCCCGGTCGTATAATATATATACCCTCACTTGTATATGTAGTATGTATAGGGAAATTCCATTAACCCGTTACAAGTTAATGGCTGGTGCGGTCACAAAAGCATCCCTTCGTTTTCTAAACTGTTCAGAACACATGGCGCTCCCCGTATATTTATATGTATGGCGGAAAAACGCTTATTTAAACACAATGCGCCGTAAAATGATCATTTGCACTCTCTTTGCAGGACGTCATCGCGTCGTCGTCCGAAACTCTTATCGCGTTTATTCACATGTCGGTTTCATGACGATTATATTTTCACCTTCACACATCAAAATATGTATGAGAGTACTGTGTAGTACACAGAGGGGCAAGGGGCCCGCGTAAGTATAAATGCTATTTTTCCTACCCTCGCTCATTTTTTTCTTTTCTAATAGCTTTATACAGGTTTCGACTACGCATACAAATTCGGTAAAAACGGACGGTCGGCTTTCCAAAAGTGAAAAATGTGGGTCGTGAATTTTTCCATTAGGAAATCGTTACGTTCTATACTCTTGTATATATAGGTTAGTGTATACGTTTGTATATAGGTGTATTAGGTATATACTTATATTATAATATTATATACATATATAAATAAATATTTGTATACCCCGGGTGAGTGGTTTTTCGTACCCGGGGCACAGCGGTTTTTGTAACACCGGATGTGAAAAATGGACGAAATAATCAAAAAGTTCCCGAAAAGTTAATATTGCTTGGTTTTAGTCTCACAGGTAAATCCGACAAACCCCCGTCGACTCGTAAATCTTCTACTGCACGACTTCTGAAGCGAAAAAAGCGTTATGTTTTCTTTCCTCTATCCACGAGGCAATTGTTCTTTATGTAAAAACACCAAACGAGATTGTCAACAAGTTTTTGTACACGCCGACCTTTTGCCTGCACTTAATCATCGAATGTAATAATATCATAATCGTTTAATAGTTAATACGATACAGTTATAATATTAAATATTGTGTAGGTACCTAATCAATTAATATGTTTATTTAAAAATGTTTAAATCCACTTATGTCTTACAACCTAAATTATAACAAAATTATAAATATTTCGGTATCTATGTTATTCACACATTTATTTGGTAATATGATTGAGTTAATATAATTAGTTTTAATGCATAAGTAATTTCAAAAAATGTTCAATATCCAATTTTACCGAGTTATAAATTAATAATTTTTATGTCAAAATACTAACAGTTTCATATTGTTATATTTATTAAGTAATATTCTATATAATATAATTGCTAGGTATTGATGATTAATTATTTTTATGAATATTCTCCCCTCCCCGACCAGAAAAGTTATCAAAATACACCACTGATATAATTTAATGTGTAAAAACGTTATAATATATAGGAACCCACATAATATATCATTTATATTTTTATTAACTTTTTATATTTATTACTTTTTATACAAGTGCCATTTATGGTCATAAATATTAAACTATTGTTTTAGTTGCATAATTGATTTCAATGTTTTGATTATTACAAAAACATAAATCTTTTTTATTCTTCCTTTGATATTTAAAATTTTAAATATTCATACGAAATGACACTTTCAAATCATCTAGATATATGATAATTTATTTGTACTGTAGTATTCATTGCGGTTATCAATATTTATTTTGCAAATGTTGAAAGACATGAACACAGTAATTTACATAATATGTATTAATTTCAAAAAAAAAATTAATAAACGATGGCGGCGCTGTCGACATAATGCTTCGACAGTTCTGGCAGCGTCGTCTATGACACATAAAAAGGAACTTGCATAATATTAATAACAATTATCATCATTAAAACAATCGTACACGTCATAATATTATCTAGTGATTACATTTTCAATTAATGTTAGCTGTAATCTACAACATTTAGGCTTTAGGACCAATTGTTGTTATTGTTAATATATAATGGCCTCAATGCCTCATAGATCAACATTTAAATAAACTAAAATCATATGGATGAGCTTAATGTCGAATTCAAAATTTTTAACTTTCTACTTTAATTTTTATATAATTATATTATACAAACTACCTATAGTTAATTAGTTTTATAGAAATAAGAGCAATTTTCAACCACAACAGCACTATACTGTTCAACGTTCAACAGGAAAACTTTTACTTAACTTTTGTGCGCCATTTCAACCTTGTAATTATAAGTACATTAAATTCTTCGTGTACCTATATGAACGCTGTACATCATCATCGTGTAGTGATGTATATCATAACCGTAAAAAGACTTGGGTTTTACATACATTCTATCAGATTTGCATTCATATGAATACCACTTACCCCTCAAACTTTTTAGTTATTCAATACCACAGAGGAAACGTAAAACGTATTTATTACGAGAACTTAATCTATCGCATTCATGTTTAGTTTACAGCAGTGGTGGATCTAGATTTTTTTTCGAGAGGGCCTATTGACTTTTTCCAAGTTACACGACACAAACATTTAAAAACGGCCCAATTTATTAACCTAGATGCTAGGCCAATGGGGGGGGGGGCACTCTACCCCCCTTAAATCCGCCATTGGTTTACAGATGATGACGAATATGACCAGTTGCTTCAATGAAAAAGAAAACAAAAGCTAAATAGCAGCAAAATATGCTTGGGTTTTAAAATTGTATTATAGCACTAGAAAAAACCTGTTGGAAGGAAACTTTTGATTAACTTCCGATTTAACTAAAATCTACATACTTATTTAAAATAAATTTTGTATTTTACTTTTATTTCATTGTGATAATCATGTTTAACATACAATATAATTACATAAATCGTCAGTAACACATAATCAATTCATATCACATTGGTACTCTCACTGGCACGTCAAAATTAATGATAGAACATTTGTACACACTACCTTTGTTCTCCGTTACAGTCAACCTTTTGCAGTACATGCAAACAACAAACCTATACCAAACTCCGACACAGCCAAATACCTAGGCCTAATTTTCGACAAACGTCAAACATGGGCTAAACACATCCACACAACAAAATTAAAATTAAACAAATAACTCTACCTTCTCAGACCCATCCTCGGCCGATTCTCAAAACTATCCCTGAAAACCAAAATGCACAGATCATACAATTTTCTTCTTAAGACTATCTAGTTATATGATATACAGCTCTGGGGCACTGCCGAAAAATCGAGTACCCATATAAAAATACAAGTGTTCCAATCAAAAATTCTTAGACTATTAGAACTAATGCTCCTCCTTATATATTCAAATATAATATATACCCTCTACAAAAATCTCCACATTCATAAAGTCACTGAAACAGCCAAGCTACACTACTCTAAATTCAGAAATCTCCTTCAAAATTACACCAACCCCCATGTTAAAAAATTACTATCTATCTCCATCCCCGGAACCCCCCTCCGCCCCAGAAGATTAAGCGACAATGGCCCCTATACCTTTAAAAATAAAGATACAAACACCATAAATAAATTATAAATTCATGCCGAAGCGCTTTCACTGGTTGCTTTTTCTCCCAAACCCACTCAAGTCACCACATTACTTATATTATTTTCATATAGTATAGATTGTATAATTTCTAAATTAAAAAAAATAATTTTAAAAATATTACATTTTACAATTTAATGTACATAACATTTAGAAAAGTAATGGGCAGTTTCTCTACTTAAGTCTAAATAATGTGTAATAGATATAAATAATGAAAAATCAGAATATTTGAAAGTAAAGAACACTAGTTTTGTCGAAAAAAATATCAAATTTTATAGTACCTACATATTATTTTTATTTATTTATATTTATTTTTAAATTTTGGCTAGAATTAAAATGTATATAAAATAATAATTTGCTAGCGCTGCCTCTGGTATTATCCTTGAATATAATTTACACGTCAATTTTAATTAACATATAGCTTTACGTTTAGATAAAATATATTTACAGAATTATTTTATTAAAACTCCCCTGGAGAGATTTATATTTTATACGGTTGTACCTTGCAATAAATCCTTATTAGGTTATAAATCTAAACTAATTTTATTTATGCTATACTAGTTTACAGTATACTACATATCTAGGTAAAAATATAATATGTATTAATATATAATTGAATTTCATATATTATTTCCATTATTGTGTAGTTTCATTTTACGTACATTTTAATTAATACCTACTAAATTGTTATTATAATAACTACTGTGCTTGCTAAATTAAAATCGGAATGTTATTCTTTACTATAGAGTTCAGACCTCGTTAATGCATTTTCAATTTTATGATTTATTAATTTTGTATTCCCCTGTGATGCAAATTAAAACTCATTATTTGTAAACGAAAAACAGTTAAACAAACCCATTAGCGTGACAATATAGGAATAATAATATATTTTTTATTTAATAAGTGCAATTACTGTTGTAGAGTACGGCTGAGTTTATTGATATTTTAAATTAACTATATTATACTATATTATATTGAGAATACAAAATATTCAAGTTTGATTATTATATGTTTAGTTAATTTAAAATTTAAATTAGTTATTTTTTTACTATTAAAATAAACTTATATAGGTACGAATTAATTAGTCAATTTATTTCTATACTCAGTATAAAAATTTAAAACATTTGTTACACAGTTTATTTTTTAATAATTAATGAATAAATATGTATAAACGCTATCAATCATAAAATGTATTTAACATTTCAATACAGTTCATTTTTTTTCCAACAATTCAGTATACATATTTTTTATAATAATTAATATGTATATGTTTATAAACATAAAGAATGAATAATGAATACCATACCTTAAAATTTAATGGCCATCTCTACGAAAAATATTAATCAGTAATTTTTTTGTAGCTGCATTTTTGTTTAGTTCATATTTTAAAAATATTTACGATTTCCAACATTTATCATAAACACGTACCATTATTCCAACGTTAATAAATTTACGATTTTAGTTATCTAGTCTAATCTTAACTAATCTATCTATATATATTATATAAAATCAAAAATACCACTCACTCACTTGTTCATCGCTACATCTCAAAAACTATAAAACGTACGATCTTGATATTTGGAACAGTGGTTCCTCGAATTATCTATGTAATAAGAAACGATTTTTCGATTTCCGCATTTTAAAAAGGTTATTAAACCTGGATCTTGAGATTCACGGTAGAAATTGAAACTCGTTTTTTATTTATAAATGGCTGCCATTGGTTAGAGATTGTAATAGTAATAGTAGAAATTAGTATTATTTCTTTTATATAGTTTTACATTTTTTATATATTTATATATTATATAAATGGTTTCCATTGGTTACTAGGGGAGATTAGGCGAACAAGCATGCATCACACTGTCGCGTTTATAGCCACAAATAAAGAAACTATATCTTAAAACTAAATTTATGTATGTAGCTTATATATTAAAAAAACTACTTAATTGAATCTGACTAAAATTTCAGAGTTTGTTTATAGAGATGTCAGAAAAGTTTAGAGCGTATGTACGAGTTAGTTTAAGCCACGTTAAAAAATTTACCAAGTGCTAAATCCAATCAGCGACTTGCGGTTGTCCACCTAGGTCGAATTATTATTTCACAAAGCTAGGTACACTGACGCCGATTTGTTTGTGAACTGGGGTACATTAAGACTGAGATACACTCAAACCAAGATACACTTATATAGCATATTACTTATAGGATTTGCTCCAAAAAATAACTACACATGGGTGAAGCTGGGATATTCAACTAGTAATTATATAAAGGAACAGACTCCTCAAAGAAATGTTTTTTAATAATATTAGCTTCTTTAGGATTTTCTTCTTTCTCAACTTTTCTTAGCAACTATAAAATGTATTTAAATAAGGAAACTTGAATCACATTAATTTAAAATATTTTGTTATACACTATTTTACAATTAAGTTTAACTATAATTTTAAAAAGAGTTTAAAAAAAATGTCTTACCAAAAAAATTTTTCAATAACTGCTTTATGTTGAACACTTGATGAGTACAATTTTGGATTTAAAATCTCCAGTCATCTGAAATTGAAATAAAAGTATACAAATAAATAATCTAATAAAAGTATTGAAATCATTATACTTATTATATATATGGTGATGGTACAAACATATTATTGTAAATCATACATCAATTATTCGGTAATAAATGTATGTAGGTTTATATTTATGATAGAATGTATGATGCACCTGGATGCAGGCCCCATAAGAATCCCTTTTATTTAGTTCAAGTTAACTTAAAAAATTCCAAAAATCATAATTTAAGTTAATTATTATTTATTAAAAACTAGATTTTTGAAGTAAAACTTCTTTCTTGAGGTGTGGGTGGAAAAGAATCGAAATGAAAAATGAAACGACACGTTTGTTTATTTATTTATATGTCCATAGCCATTGTCCAATAAACAAAAATGTCCATCGTAAATTACATATTTTTTTATTGTATTGATTTTTCTCACTCTCTCCCTAATTTAATTAAAATTGTACGGGTCCAATAACTTATGAAAGAAGTTTTACTTCCTCAGAGTATCTCTTACTTTTTTTTTTATTTTAATAGATTTTTTTCAAAAATCTTTAAAATGAGAACCATTGTTTTTATTGTAATTTGTTCGAGGGATAATTTTTTTTAGAATGTATTTATGTATAAATCGGTATTTTAATAAATAGTTTCTAAGTTTATAAAATTCAAATATAGTGTTATAGTTATATGACAATTATAGTACCTAATTATAATTCGTAATTTATAATTAATTATTATAAATATCCTAGAATAATAATTATTCTAGTTTAATAATTAGTAAATATTAGACTTAATTTTACAATTCCGTCTATTTTATATTTTATGTGAAACTCTTATTACGTAACTCTTGATGAGCAAGAATAATAGTAGGACAATTATTATTATCTTTATTGTTCAGTGCGTACTCAGAAGGTCAGAAACTACGCGTTGAAATTTTGATTTAGATGCAAAAACATTTTCAAAAATCATTTGATTATCTCCACAGGGTACTCCTTTAATTGCAATAAAAAAATATACATCCAAGTACCTACTTATCAGAAAATATGATCTATGGACTATGAGTATACTTATCAACACTGAAATCAGAATTTGAATAAATGCAGTATTAAACAATAAAGTGTGTGAAAATGTTTGATGAATCACTACATTTACACCCTGTATATTGTGTAATAATATACAATAAGTAATATTATATTTCTCTGTAAAACCTTATACATTTTTGACAATGCACTAGTGGCTAGTCTATGTATTTATAAAGCTTAAAGCTTATAGATTGAAGAATGAAGCTTAAATTGTAAACATTAAAATACTATTTATATATAAAAATATAAGTTTACGATATAAATATAATATTGCAGTAGAACGTACACCTCACATTCGATTTATGTCGGTTATAATACGTGGAGTTATCCGCCCACTCGTAAATGTTTGTGTATTATCTTTTATTAAAACGAACGCGGTTTTTTTTTCCGTTGTTGATACATCAGAGCAGGAGCGGATCAGACATCAAAGGATGATAAGATCTATGTGAAACTCAAACAGGTAGAAATGGTGCTCTTTACTCCGTAAAACTCGTCCGAAATCCTCCATAGCTTCATGAAAAGTTGGCTATTATATTATTTTTGAGCTGCTTTGTCGGACCGCGGCCTAAGCGAATAAAGTTGAAGTGCGGTTGTATAACATATATATTATATATGATATAATATAATATAAAATCACCAATCTCACAGTAGTTCTTTGATGTTTTTGTGTACCGCTGAATCGAACCGACAACGTTGTGCGAAAGTCGTTCGGTCGTGATATTATATATCTGTAGCTGTAGTCTACAGATGTATCCAATCTCTACTACTATAAATATTATTTATACCTATAATAGATATTTAGACTTGTGAAAAAAAATCCTTAAAAATGTATGTGTTCCCGTTGAAAATGTTGATATTCTTGGCAGGGGGGCACTTAATTATGTGAACAGAGAATATTACCAAAGAATATTCTCATCTCCAATAGGTGAATAATAATAATGGTTTTTAATTTATTTTCAAATTAATTTTTACTGTAATAATACAAAAATATTTTTCTTTCTAGAAAATATATACATAAAAATGTTGACATTATTTAGGTTAAATATATGAATGTCTAAAATCACAGAGTATTCTCGGTTTAAAGTTTTCTGTAATTTTACATCACTAGATTGTTTACTCGTCTATTAATTATTTATAGTGTAATTACATTATACATACTATATAGATATAATAATATTTTAACTAGAAAAGTTATTTTGAAAAATGTTTTAAAATAAAATGTTTTTGGTTTTTATAATGCTTATATAATATATATATTTATTTATTTTTCACAGTATAATATAGTTATACTCGTTCTGTACAGTTTTAAAATTTCATGCATACGATTTATTACTTCTCTAGTCCCGACATTAGCTTTCAATCGCCAATATCCATTTTAATAGTTTTAAAAGATGGTATGATAAAAAAAAAAATTATATTGCATAATTTTGTATATTTTTGTATTTTGGATAGATATTTTCCTATTTTTGAGCGCACAATCAATACATGTGCACATTTCACGGTTGTAATTTAATATATTACACTTGCGAGTCTTAGCTGATTATCGCTCTAATCTATACCTATTTAAGTATATATTTGACATATTATAACTGATGTGAGTTTATTTTTCAGCGTCGCTGTCGGTAATGATGGCCGGCACGTCGTTGGGTTGGCCGTCACCGGTGCTAGCCAAGCTGTCCAACGGCGGGCTGACGATGGCCGCCACCAACGAACAACAGTCGTGGATGATCGCCATGCTGGAACTGGGCAATCTGCTTTCGCCGATACCATTCGGGGTGCTCGTGGACGTGGTGGGACGGAAACCGTGTCTGCTGCTCACGGGACCCCTATACATCGTCAGCTGGCTGATGGTGCTGTGCAGCGACACGATCAGCGTGCTGTACTGGGTGCGGCTGCTGCAGGGTGCGTGCATCGGAATCATCACCACGGTGGCGCCAATCTACATCGGTGAGATAGCGGGCGACAGTATCCGCGGCGCGCTCAGCACGTTCTTCAACGGCATGCTCAACGCCGGCATACTGTACGTGTACTGCGTCGGGCCACTCGTGTCGTACGACGCGCTCACGTACTACTCGCTGCTGGTGCCCTGCGCGTTCCTCGGCACGTGCCTGTGGATACCCGAGTCGCCGTACTACTACGTGCTCCGGGACGACGACAAGAAGGCGCACGAGTCGGTGGCGTGGCTGCACGGCGACGCAGAACCGGACGTGGTGGTCCGCGAGCTAATGCGCATCAAGGCCGAGGCCAGGGACGATCTCCAAGACAAGGGATCGGTGCGTGACCTGTTCGGGTCTCAGTGCAGCCGAAAGGCGTTCCTGATCGTCCAGATCGTGGCCGCGGCTGACGTGCTGTCCGGCATGACCACCGTGCTGGCGTACGCGTCTTCCACGTTCGCGCACGCCGACACGGACAAGACGCTGTCCCCGGACCAGTTCACCATGTTGCTAGGCGTGCTGATATTCTGCACCACGTTCGTCACGGGTTATCTGGTAGATAAGCTGGGCCGCCGGCCGCTGCTGCTGTTCTCGTGTTTCGGGTGCGGCGCGTTCGAGCTGGTCACTGGGCTGTACTACTACAAGCGGTGGGTCGGGTTCGAGTCGCTGGGCGCCTGGATACCGTTCACGGCCATCGGATCGTTCGCCGTCATCTACAGCATAGGGCTCGGGCCGTTGTTGCCCACGCTCCAGGGCGAGATGTTTCCGTCCAACGTACGCGGCCTGGCCAGCGCTATCACGTCCGTTACGCTAACCGTCATATCGTTCGTCGGCCTCAAGATGTACCAGGTCATCACCGACCAGTGGGGCATACACGTCAACTACTTCATATACGGCACCGGGTGCCTGGTGTCTTTTCTGTTGATCTACCGGTTCCTGCCCGAGACCAAGGGAAAGACGTTCGCGCAGATCCAGAACGAGATCATGAAAACCATCGACGACCGGCCGTCCCGCAGCAAAACTCGCCGAAAGCCCGTCAACGCCAACACGACGGGCGTGTAGACCTGCGCACCCGTGGCAACGCTTCATTGCAGGTGGTCGTTGCAGGCAGTCATGCGGATAAAATAATAATTATAAACGAAACGATATAGTATTACAATGTTGTTTTCGTTTTAATGTTTTTTTTTTATTCTTTCCATTCTCTTTTAATTTTATTTCTGTATAGTATTAAACTATTTATACGTTTATATATAATTATTATTATTTATATAGTTAGGTATGACGTAGGTATATAGCATAAAATATATATAACGTTGCACTCGGCGACGGAAAAAAAGCCATTCCGCATTATTATGTAATACTTGTATATAATATATATGTAAGCACATCAAACGACCCCAGACGATCGGACAAAGGTACGAAGACCCTGACGGGAGGGCAAGGGGGTGGTGAGATTTTATGGCGATGACGTGCGGTCGGTTTTCTTTTTTGACGTTTCGAACTAGAATCTTCCACCATATCCACCACCACACGGTGATCAATAAGACACGTCGCATTACAATGGGACCGAAAAGGGGCAGAAGGGCGCGTACCACCGCACTGCCATACTTTTCGCTCACGTTTGATTGACAGTTATCCTCTATTATATACACGTGATCAGACACACACACTCGCGAATACACACATAATAATATATAAACGTATATTTGAGTCCCGAAGAGGGATAAAGTTGCGGAAATTGCGTTAAGCTTCGTTTTGCTCCGAAAACAACGTGCATTGGAGACCCTAATCAATCATAAATGATTTTAGTGACATGTTCGGTGAAGGAAACTGTGTTCTGCCGGCCGCCACCGCCACTGCCACCGCCGAAAACCAATCAAAAACAATTTCCATACGTCAAAACCGCCCTAACAATGTTAATTTATGTATATTTTTATACACCGAATGTTAAAATAATATATTAGGTACCAAACATCGCTGTACCGTAATATATTATTATTATATTATATTATGTACATTTATGTATAACACATCGTAGTAGGTACTTTCTTATATTGTATGTCTGTATATATATATTCTATGATGTCACGAGATATAAATAAATAAAAATATATATAAATGATAACTAAACGATGTCGTTTTTTATTTCACATAATAATTATTGTTATGATATAATATATTTATATGCTATTGGTACTGCAAGTAGGTACTTTAAAATTAATACGACGAACAGCAGAAAGTTAAGAAGTTGCCTACTGCCTACCAGTGGCGTCATTTCAGTTTTTATTAGACTAGGGAAACTTTTCACTGCTTTTCCGACTAGAAATTTTTTTCACTCAGATTCTCATAGTATAGTGCTATAGTGGTTAAGTGCGGGGAGAGGTGTAGTAAATGTGCCGACTTAAGGTTGCTGTAAATACTAGACTGGGGCACATACCCAAGTTGCCCCACCCCAAATGACGCCACTGCTGCCTACTATAACTATTAACTACGTATATTATCACCAACCCGGAGCTATATTAATGATGTTTTAGCGTTTTACAATATTATAGTCTTACCATTTACAGTTTAGATTAAATAATGGATTACTTCGATAGCATGCATGGATTACGAACTTTCGTAAAATTCGGAACAAAAGTTTCAAAAATAAGGTTTTGTGATTATAAATTAATGCCTATTTCTTGAAATAAACCATGACAGTTTGATAAACATCATTGAATAATAATATTATCATGCTTCATAATAAATTAAAATATTTTCGTGGGCAAATAAACGATGAACTAACATTTAATTTATTTAATTTTAGTTGTACCTATATAAATATCGTTGCAAAATACAATACGTGTCGCGTATAATGCAAACATAAATCACCAAGCACTATAATACATTAATACCACGACGTTTATGATGATTGTGAAAAAATGTTTTTATCAAGACGTCGGCCGGGCAGATATAATTACTTAGACATTCATAATGAAATAAAAAAACCACCGTCGGTTGCCACGTTTAATATCGTGCAATTTTTCGTCAGTCGTTCTCGATCTGGTCCCGTGGGGTATTTACAATTATTTAAACATTTAAAACACTTCTTGACGAAAAACGTCGTCGGCCGTCGGGCGTGTTACGGCATCATCATTATCATTAATAACATAAACGATGGTAGTTTATCAATAATATAATACTAATAATAATAAGAAGAAGAATCATTATCATCGTCGGCCGAAAAAACGTATATTTCGTCCGACATAATATATATATATTATTCGTACATTTTATATTATCGCATATATGGTACCACTGCATGCTAAAATATCACCAGACGAGCGATATCGAATTATAATAATAAAAAAAAAATAATAATAATAATAATACCTATAACAATACAGCGGAACATGTGGCCGCCGCCGGCCGGCAACACGCAACAATTTATCGACGTTAGTGATGCAGTGCCGGTTACTTATATAGTCTATTTCGTCTCGATGGACGGCGCAATAAGTCGCGTCTAACTCGCCGCAGCCTTGATAGTCTTTGCGCGCCAGGTACGATCCGTCGCCGGTCAGAATATTGTTATACGAGCCACCAGCAGTAGTCGTATCGTTGGCGATCGGCGCGTGTCGGATTATTGGAACAGAACAACGGAACAAGAATTCGCAATTATAAAATAATACAGTAGTCACCGTAGGATACGCACGGACCGAACACAGGATAATACGATGGGCCTTTGCCAATTCTCCGGTTCGACCACACAGATCGCCGCGTGCATTGTAGGTTGGTCGATTCAACTAAATTATAACGTTATAATACTTTTAACATATTATAATATTATGATGTTACTGCGTCTGTGTATCCAGTCGCGTAGTTTGAGTTTTGATTTTTCGATACGAATATTTTTATGCAGGCCACAAACCCTGTCCGGGACTTATACACGTTTTCAGGCAACCAATTTGAGAAGCGGGCGAAATTATATCACAGATTTTTCATACGCACATATTGTATACCTTGTACGATTCAAATTACGCCACTGGGCCGTGATGTACCCAGTGGTGTCCATCGCTGTGCGCATCATTTGAAAACCGAAAGTTGAAAAACTGATTTTTCTTCGCTTTAGAATAATAATATGGCATCGTAGTTTACTATACCTTACCGTCTTATAATCATCATTCACGTGCAAAAATTCTATAAATAATATTATGATACTTCATCTATACATACATTGAAATTATTATTATATTTTTTATAATATTATATTACAAGTCACAACGTAAATAACTTTAAACGTATTATTTACATTAACGAGTCGGGTACTCGGGTTTCTATATTATATTATATGTATATATATATTATTACACATAATAATTAGAATGGTAAAGTAAAACAATAACCAATGATGATGTACACCACTCGTATTATCATAATACACCTTGCAATATTAAAATCAAGTGCGTAATAATATTGTGGCGTAGGAAAAACGCATTCGCAATTTTTCGGTCATAATAATAATAAATTGTATTGTAGATGTTGGTATTGTGGTACTGTTGATGTGTGTTATGTCTGTACCTTCCAGTCTCAGACGCTTTAATATTATATATTCCCCTCTGAATCTTGAAAAAAAAAACACAAATACGACACGTTGGTTCGTGGCAGTGCAGTTGAATAGTATATAGTATTTTGTTACTTTATGTACTATATTTAAGATTAACTTTCACTGTAATAACAAAATAAAATTGTAAATTCTTGACATATTTCTATACTTGTAACTGAGTACAACTCAATTTTTTTTTGTGGGGAAGGGGGGGGGGTTATAGAAATAGTGAATCGGGATTCCCGAAAGAAAAAGTTAGGTTTATTCAAACTGTTTATGTTATTAAGTTGATTTTGGGTTTTTACTAATATAACTTTATACACATTAGTTCTGTAATAATGTTGAGTCAAAAAATTTAATTTTGAATTGAATTGATGTTTTAATAAAATCAAAGCTGGGTAGATCCCTAGTTTAAGTAGATGTATAAATTATTATTTTATTTACACAGATATATTTTGAATTTTCGTTGTTTTCACCATAGAATTCACCCTAAGATTTAGTAATTAGTTTTTACAATATAATATTTAACCATTTCGTAATGATTATATTATCTTATCTCGACAAGATAAAATACATTTTTTAAACTATATCTATACAGCTTTTTATTTTGAGAATTCGTTTTTATATATTTATGCATACACTTAAGTTTATTGTTGTTTATTTCTTATAAACTTATTTAGTTTCACTAATATAATATTGAAATTCCTTGCGTTCACATTAACTGAGTTAATCTTGCAATTGAACAAAAAATACCACATAATATCTATTATAATACTATTACGTCTACGTGAGAAATTAGGTATGCTAAACCGAATGAAGTAGACTGCTTCAGCAGCGCAACCAGAATTTTTTCAAAGGGTCCGTATTTATAATTTGACGTGCTAAACGTTACCAAATGTTCTTAAAAGTAGTTGTGTGGGTAACGTTTTGTTATCATAATGCTTAATATATTCTATTGAATTGTTATTAGTTAGAAAGTATCCATATTATATTCTAGATTAAATTAATATTCTTAGTAAATTATTTTTTACGGCTAAGTGGTACCAGTCACCGGGCGTAGACCGTTGAAGCCAGTGTTTATTCTACCAAGAAAACTGTTTGGACGAATACATTTTTATCAAAATAATTACACTCATCTAACCATCACCAACCCTGACCTCATAATTGTACCACTGGACTCCATCATTGTTTTTGGTCGTTGACATAACTGGAGAGAGTATTGATATCACTGTGCTTATACGAGCTAGTATAGCGTTATTTAATTATTATGTCTTGTTGGTTTTTAATTAATGGCTCATTTCTATTATCTCTGATACCGAGCATACAAAAGTTTAGCCTGGAAACAACGAGACAAATAAATGTATTATTAATTGGACTTTGAATAATTTTGAAATTATTTCTGTATACTCAAGAAGCATGCAACAACAAAACTAGTATTTTAAACCATAGATATTAATTAGCAAAAGGAAGGAAGAAAGGTGGGCTCCATGTATCACAATTCATGAATCTAATTAGTTGACAGTTATACGCATAGTCGGGTGGCAAACTTTGAAATATAAAAAGAGCAACAAAACGAATGGAACGATAAGCAACATGAAAACGGACATTTGCAGCAAGTAGTGGAAGAAAATCTATATTAACCTGCTTGATTAACTCAGCAAAAACGTAAAATTCCCTTGAATTCCACTGTAGGAGTTTAACGTGTGCATGACAGTTATACAAATTTGCTCGCCAACCATGGAAATGGTTATAAGTAAAACCTCGTTAAACTGGAATGTGCCTATATCGACACGTAACAACGGAATTATAAATTATTAAACTTTTGAAAACCAGTCTCTATAATTGTTTTATTACATTTGTAACATTTTATTACGTTTTATCATATTTGGTCATGTAGGTTTCAAATATAATGTACCTACCTAACACACACCTTTTACTCTAAAAATTATCATCAACTAAGGACCTTCTTATAATGTCCGGCTAAGTGTCGGTTAAGAATAACTGACTGAATTATATCGGTAACATAAAAGAAATTCTGCCGGTTAGCATTGTCAGACACTTAACCGGCCAAATACCTACTTCGAGTAACAAAATCTGTTATCAGCCAGTTAACGTTAACCACACTTTACGGGCTTTCTTACAAATTTATTAAAATATATACGAAGTATAGGTACCTACTAACTACTGTTTCATATTTATTTTAATAAAATACCTATATATAATTAATTTGAATTTGTTTCCAGTGCAGGCATGTACTATAGTAGGTAATTCTATCTAGGTACCTACTAAATAATATAGTGTTGTAATATCAATGTATAAGTGTATAACATAAATTTAGCATGTTAAAATATATAATAAACAACCGAAAATGGGGACATCATAACTAGCACACATAAGCAGTGTGTCGACATTATGATGACATATAGATCAGCCATCAGCATAATTGTCAAATCGATACACTACTTATAGACATGCTAATCTACACACTATCTCTTCAATCTAGGAACCAGTACACGAGTGTAAACGAATTCCAGAAGAATAGGCGATGTTGTTTGGAGTGTTCCTGGTACGGCAATATGCCAGTATATCCCAACGCATTATATCTTTATTAGTAATTAAAATCATAGAGTTTAATTATTATTTTAAATCATACCAATAGATAATGTAAACTGGTATGTATTTTACTTATAATATGGAATTTCTCATTAAATCTCGTCAAATATTTATATTAGATATAAGAAATATTGATATTGTTTGGTGTATAGACAATAAAAATATAAATATTCAATTAAATGTTCATGAATTTACAGTTATTCGTTTTTGAATAACAATAAAATAACAAAAACGCTACATAAGAAATCGAGAGAATATCCAATATTGTACAAATATGAATTTCATAAAAATTTGATTTGATTTGCTTATAGAAATTTTTTTTTTTGATAAACAATTTTATGAGGAATCTTGTATTAGATTTTCAAATCTTTGATTTAAAAAGAAAAATTTTTATGAATTCTCAACTCGTGATTTTTCTGGATTTTGTCAAGATTTGAACTTTCAATGCTTATAAATAAAAACTGTAACTAAGGATTTTTAATATTTTTCAAATTTCATTGTAACAATATAGTAAGAGCCTTATAATTAATTTTCAGGTTTTTTTCCCCAACAAATAAAGTTTTATTGACATTCATAGAAAAAATCCTAATAAATTTGGAAACAGAAAATGTTCCTAAACAGTTCATAACAAATCAAAATATTTTGAAAATTGTATAGTGTATAGAAAATGCAAATATAAACGACCAGTGAAAATATCATGTATATACGTTAATTTGTTTTAGAGTAACACCAAAAAAAAAATCGATTTTGCGGAAAACTAATTTTGCGTAAGAATTCCCGTTTTCCTTAATTTTTATGTTGTTTTTTTTGGCGCTTTGAAAACTATTGGGAATTTTAAAATTTGACCTCACGAATGATGCACCAACTAGATTGACTTTCCCATCGAACAATATACTGTTGAAGAAAATTAAAGCAGTTTTACTGCCCCAAACCGTGATAACAGACACAAAAAAAACAAAAAAAAAAAACACAATATCATTGTAAAATCTATACATTCAACGTTCCACTCAGAATTTAAAATATCAATTATTAAAATATAATTCACACAGATGGTTGTCATTGAATAAAAAATTAACTTATCGAATATTTAAGATTTTGTTTGTACCAAACATAAACTTTAAATGGATATTTAGAAATTATTTTTAATTTTTATTACCGTAGTAATTATTTTTCTCTATCAATTATTACTCATGATTGTATTATTTGTTTTACACACAATTTAATCATTTAATTTGTTAAATAAATAATTATTTACACAACAAATGTTATATATACTATAGGTACTATTTATAATCAAACTAAACGGAATTCAATTAGCTTACAAAGGTTATCGTCAAACAAAACGGAAAGCTGCTGACATTTCATTATCGGTATCATGAAATTTCGTTTTAATATTTTTATACTGTATATAATATTACATTAGTTGCCGCATGTAGCATCCAATGACGCGATTTATACTACAGGATGAATCACCAAGCATTTTCATCCCTATTTTACCTTAATAATGAACTCATGAGAACCATATTTTTGAATACTTTTATTTTATATACCACTTAAAGAGTGTTTTTTGGCGATTTCTTTTTTTCAATTGATTTTCCCTTGATCCTTCGATAATTTTTAAGCAGATGACTTTTTATAAATGTTGGTAGTTGATATATCTACACGAACATTCGAACGGGCATAGACCATTTGGGTGAATCAACCCAAAATGTGGTCTGTTTGAGAGAATTGTTATGTATCGATTGGCGAATAATAGGTTCATAGGTAAATTAATTTATATATTGAAAATATAAAATCACATACAAAATACATAATAAATAATTAATAATAAACCCTTAATTTTAAAATATATTAGTATAGTAATAAACAGTCAACATTAAAAACAGTTATGCAATTACTAAAACAAAATACATAGTTTGGTAAATAATTAATAATGAATCTGTTTTTTAAAAACAATCGCGTCAAAGTCACCCTGGGGGTAAATATAATTTAACTCACTCAAACGGACTATTCATTTTTGGTCAACATTATATTACCTTTGCCCAAACGATCACCACCCTTCAGGCTAGTTGGTTTTGAGTTATTTAACTTTAGGTACTATAAGGATAATAATATGATAATGGATCCACGATTATAACGCGTTTGTAAGACCTATATGACCTATATGAAAGAAATGGACTGATATCAGAGAGAGAGAGATAGAGAGAAAGAGGTCCGGGGTCCCACATTATAAAAGATATATCATACATTTTAGGTACACTATCATATATTATGCACAAGTTAGCACTCCTACCTATTGACTGGATCATAATATCTTTCTTACAATGTTGGCGTTTGGCGAGCTTTAGAAAAGTATGGTGGGGGACGTGCAGTCCATATAATATTATTAATCCACCTGTCCAACTATAAAGCACGCCATCACGCCTTGGCCATTCAGCTTCTCTACCCCCCCTCCCCACGAGTTTTTGCCGTTAATTTGTCTTCTTGCATTCCCATATATAGCGTCGTTGCCCGTGTTCATGGCGGGAATCGTGCTCGGATGGCCATCGCCGGTCATGGAGTACATGTCGGCCGGACACGCACCCCTGTCGCTTACGCCGACGCAGATGTCGTGGATGGTCGCGTGCATCGACGTCGGCAACTTCGCCATGGCCGTGCCCGCGGGATGGCTGATGGACAGGATCGGGCGCAAGTACGCCGTCGTCACGTCCGCACCGCTAATGTTCGCCGGATGGATGTTCATACTGTTTGGTCGACAAGTCAGTATAATAACATTATAATATAATAATATTATGTTTACACGACGTCACCGTCGCAATCACATTACTAGCTGCAGCGTCGTCTGACGTCATAGACTCGAATTGATGTATTTCACTCGTATATTATGCGCTAATATTATGAGCAATATTACTATATAATTATTTAGTACTGCAGTCCACTCGCCATTTCCTGTTTGCGACGAGATCCGTTGTTCGGCGAGTATACATATAGGTGGTAAAATCTCACTCGATACAATACGATATAATATATATGACGTGAAACTCATCTCTGCTGCAGGTAGAAGGTCATATTATTGATATTTTCTAATTGTATTTTCGAAATTTGTTTAATATTTTCCTCACATATTGAGGTTTACGGTACCTATGCCTTGGAGATTTTCACCGTATAATACGATTAGTTTTACTAAATATCGTTTATACTATCAAGCTACTATGATGGGAATATCAAACACGTCTGCGCTAAAGATTATATTTAATGCATGCACCATGATGCATACCATCGTGCATACCCTGTCGTTAATTATATTATGTTGTATAGTATTTCTGTCTGCGACGATTTTTGTTGCCACGCGGGACACTATATATATATACCTTTTTTTTTGAGAGAGAGATAGAGAGAGAACTCTATATTGTAATTGCTTTTAGTTAGGTAAACTCGTGTACGCACGGATGGTTAGGTGTGGAAAAGTTAGGCGACCCGAAGGCGACCCAGTGACCCGTGTGAATTGACCTCCGATATTTATACGCTTATAGGTATAGGAACCTCCTACATAAGTACCATATGTGACGCATCGCCAAAATGAAAAACTCAGCTAGTCAGCCATCAGTATCGCATTTAGATATATTAAAAACTATTTAGTATTATTTATTTATAAATAAAAATTATTGACAGAGAAACAACACCACTAATCTACTTTAAATATATACTTCTAGGTAATGTAAATATTATGACTTATAACAATAGAAATAAAGAATATCAAAAATGTATAATACCTATACTTTATATATTATAATTTATTTTACACATTGTACAACATAAAAATACCTATCTAGGTTATCATTATCAAATACACTTCACAGAATTAATTGCTACATTACCTGCATATTACGCGTATCTATGATTTTTTTTTATCTCTAAGAAAGATAAAGAAAACATTCATGCTAAAACATTTTTTTTACTAATAAACTATCTATTACTTAAATTGTTAATATGACTTCAAACTTAGGTTTATAGATATAAGAATAATAACAATTTATTTCAAATTAAAAAATCAGTCCAATTAACCATTTTTACATTTATTATGATTGTTTAATATTACTGTTTTAGGCACCTATTACCTATTTGGTTATTATTAGGAGATAATCAAAACATTATGTTATACAATAATATAAACATTGGACAGTAACTGAATCAATGATTTTGAAAATAGTAGATTAAAATTATATAATTAAAATGATTGAATAACCGTAAAAATTAATTTGTATATACTAGAATAATTCTACCATATAAGCTTAAAATATTTAATTATGTATACCTATATAGGGTGTTACCAATAGGTATCCTCCCTAATCCTTGATTCATGTTAACCACTTTTATTTGTCACTTATCAAACCTATGCATTGTACAAAAAAATGTATAGATTGTAGATTTATTTCAATATAATAAAAAAATAAAATAAAGCAAAATAAAATAAAATGTGTATATAGTTTTATTCTTAGGGACATCCGTTTTGTAATATCAAGGTTTGTAATGTCAAGATATATCTTTAGGCATTGTGCTCGTTTTGGTATGATTATATTTTTGTAGGCGTTATAAAATATTTAGCACAAAGAAAAAATTATTCATATTTTGTTAAAAAAAAAAGGAATTAAAATATGAAAAATGAATAATAAAAACACTGTAATGACGTTGTCGTGAAACAAATGCTGTGTATACAGTGTAAAAAAACACCGTAGAGACGTAATCATAATAATAATTAAGTTTTTAAATCAGTGACATTTTCAGCACAATAATCTAAACGGATCACTACACAATTTAAAGAGTCTGCTCTCGAAAATTCCGCTACATACTATATAGTAGCAATCTGCGAAGGCATTAAAACACCAATCACAATAATAATAATAATAATAATGATGATGCATATTATAATATATAATATACAAACGTGTTGGAAACGAAAATCAACGCCAATGTAGCGTTTATTTTATCCAATACAGTGCGGTACAGTGATATTAATATATATACGTAACTGCAGAAAATTAGTTCAACACGGTGCGATAATATTATCGTTTGGAAATTCGCAAAAAAGAAACCGGGCCGAGTATATTATTATTAAGCACGCGCGCGCGCATTAATATATACACGCCGGCGGGGTTGGGTCGTCGGAAAACTGCGCTGTTTCGGGAAATAAAATAATTTCCATGTTTGTGGTGCGGTGAAAATATTATAATGTGTTATTCTCGCCGTACACGCACATACACACACACAACACACACACATACACCACAAACACACATACACACACTAACGTACATATATTATACCAACCCAAACATATAATAATAACAAAGTAACACGCTCGGCAATTTATCATTACGGGGGCGCTGAGAGATTGTATTCAAACAATGAATATTAACGTCATATTATACGGATACCGTTGTTTCCAAAACGCGTCGTCGTCGTCGTTGCCGTTACCGTCGTTTTTGGATCCCTTGTGACCGTGATACAGGGTGAATAATATAATAATGATAATAATAAAGATAAAAAAAAATAACACGTTCGGATTCCATGTAAGGGGTTGTTTGCGGAAATCGGCAATCTAAGTAGGTACGAAACTTCAAATTGAACGTCATACAACTATTGCGATTCGTTTCGAACAGGCATTTAGTAATAAATTACTCTTTCATTTTTTATTCTGACATTTTTAGATTCTGAGCAAAGCGATGAATGTATTGATTTTACAATGATGTGTAGATTTTTATTTTTTTTTTTGTATCTGTCATCACCTTTTAGGACAGTAAAAATTCTTGGATTTTCTTCAATAGTAACTTTTCTGATAGGAAAGTGAATCTAGTTGGTACTTTGGGGGGTCAAATGTTAACATTTCCCAGTGGTTTTAAAAGCGCCGTGAAAAACAACAGATAATCGATTTTGGTTTTTGGTGTAACTCAAAAAAAAATGACCATTGATACTTGAAAATTTCATTTAATGTTTATATTAGCATTTTGTATACACTATAAAATTTTGAAAATAATTTGACTCTTTTTGAGCTGTTTACGGACATTGTCAGTTTTCAATTTTTTTAGTTTTTTTTCTACAAATATCAATAAAATTTTATTTGTTGGTTAAATAAGCTTGAAAATTTAATAGAAGGCTCCTGGGTTATTGTTTCAAAGGCAGATGAAAAAAATTAAAAATCCTTAGTCACAGTTTTTATTTATAAGCATTTAAAGTTCAAATCTTGGCAAAATACGGAAAAACCACGAAAATTAGCAAATTATTTTGAGTTGAGAATTCATAAAAATTTTTCTTTTTCAATCTAAGATTTGAAAATGTAATACAAGATTATCCATAAGTTTATCTACTTTTATCAAAAAAAAAATGTCTACAAGCAAATCAAATTAAATTTTTATGAACGTTTGAAATTCATATTTTTACAATATTTGATATTCACTCAATACCTCATCTAACGATTTTCTTATTTTGTTGTAATTAAAAAACGTATGACTGTAGATATTTGGAAATTTCATTGAATGTTTGTATTAGCATTTTCTATTCACGATAAAATTTTGAAAATAATTTGACTCTTTTTGAGCTGTTTACGGACATTTTTTTTTTCTACAAATATCAATAAAATTTTATTTGTTGGGTAAAAAAGCGTGAAAAATTAATATAAGGCTCCTGATACTAATAGTAGTTGAAAAACATTAAAAATACATAGGCACAATTTTTTTTTTATAAGCATTTAAAATTCAAATTTTGACAAAATTTATCAAATTTAGAATTTAATAATTATTTTGTAGTTAAAATTTTATAAAATGTTCAACTTTTATAGCTAAGGATTGAAAATTGAAAATAAGGCTCCACGTAAATAGGTTATATATAAATTACTTTACTCACAATAATATCATCAAATACACTTGGTAATATCATAGGCGGACTGACCGTTTTCGCTCAGAATCGTTTTTCTTATACAATGATATTATATCATTGAATTCAAATTTAACACAGTGACTCACTTGTAACCTACTGTACAGCAGAGCGACATCCACTTATCCACCTTTTTTATCATGACTCTTGGCGCGATATCGCAGAGGTTTTGGTTTTTTTTCTATGTACCCTGGTGAGATTTTTTCACTGTTTGAAAAAAAACAGAATGTATATCCACATAATGTGGGTCTACGACACGAACAGCGTATTACATTATTACATTTTTATTACATTATTACATTGTTATTACATTAATACATTATTAAGATATTACATTATTACATTGTTATTACATTAATACATTATTACGTTGTTACATTATTACATTATTAAATTATTACCACAGAATATGTAAATAAAAATATACAATATGACATTATTTCAGCGCAAAAGTAAAGTTACAAGGTATATACTCTATATGCTCTAAGACATACGACCTCGTAACTTCACATAACAGGTGGCGAAAAGCCGACGGTAGTACATACGTACAGTGCATGAAATACGTGAGGCAAACCTACATTAACTTGGTACAAACGACAATGGAGAAAACGAATAAACGGTTTCATAGTCCTGGCTGGACACAATAGGAACATGGGAGTGAGATAACAGTGGGAGGGGAGGGGGCGTTTAAAAACCTTTAATATACATTTACTGGTCTATCATGTCAATAGAACCACAACAGCAAAACAACCGCCTGACGAATTTCTTTGTATAGCGCCAAAACGAACGACGTGAACGTCTTTGTTTGACCATGGTTACAGACCCTCCATCCATGTTTTGCGTCGTATTCAAAATCTGAAACTCTGGAGCATCACCAGCTAAATTTGGACGCGCAGAAATATTCGTCGTAGATGTATTATTTACTCGCACGATATTGGCATAAGCATAAAATCATAAAATCAAAAATCAAGCGAGGGCTGTAAAAACATGTGTTCCTAAAAATGAAAAATATTTTTTTTTTGTATTTTATTGACTCCAATAAATAGCATGTATAAATTACACGATTGGTTCGGAAACTCTATCGTTAATCATATTTTTTTTGCAAAACCATTTTTATAATAAAATTGTGAATTATTCACACATGACACCTATAATTCTAACCTATAATTATAAAATTATAAATTCATTATATTCCACGCTTCAGGCATGGTGTCTGATAGTGGCCAGGCTGCTCCAGGGGTTTTCCGTGGGAATCGCATGGGTGGTGGTTCCGGCGTACGTCGGCGAGATGGCCAGCATCCGGATACGCGGCAAGCTCAGCCTGTTAGTGCAGATCAGCTACGCGTTGGGCCTGCTGTTCTCGTACTCGGCCGGTTGGCTGCTCGGCGATTACACCGCACTGACCGCCACATCGGCCTGCGTTGCGGTCGTGTCCGGCGCACTGTTCCTGTTCCTGCCCGAGTCACCGTACTACTTGATGCTGGACGGCCGACCGGACGAAGCGGCTGTGTGCTTGTGGTCACTGCGGAGTTACACGGACGACGATCTACAAACCGAACTGTTGACCGTCAAACACTCCATTTCAGACGACAGGTATATAATATTTGTCAAGGTAACGTGTATTTGTACTAGTGGTGTTGTTCGGAGGAAAAAATTTAAATCTAGAAATGTTCGTTCGATAATATAATATGTTCTAAATTGGAAACGATTGACTGTAGAAAACTCCAGAATAAAGACTGAAAAAGTTATTCGTTGAATTTATAATATCATCAAGTTCCATATCGAGTTAATATAACAATGATGACATCTAGGTAAATTGAATAAAACACTCCTTCCGAGTAAACGGCTTTGTCAATTTATATCTAGTTTCGAATTATAACGACGACTGCTCTGGCGTATAAAGGTGCTATTAGTGACAATCGTCCGTAAACTACATTAAAACCATACAATACCTATATATATATATACATTACATTTCACATGTACACATTATGCAAATCGCAGGTGTCTATTATGTCATCATGTCCCTCTACAACTTTAGTGCCGCTGCTTGTTTGCGAAGAGACGTTTCTTTTTTTCCAGTAAAAGTTTCCATATTATACAACCTATATCAAATGCAGTAAACCCCGATGGGTACATATCGTACATTTACGATGCTAGTGGCGCGTGTTCGAACGTCACGAGACGCATTCACATTAGGGATTTTTACCGTATACCATTTATATTCACGGAATTGGGTGGCTATAAGCCGTTCATCTCATCGTTCAAAATATGTTTGCATAATATATCGACTCTCTCGCTTATATTTTATTGTTTATAGGTATATTATATACAGCCGATGTACGTGATAAAATTAATATTTATGTAGCTGCCTATCTATTTTTTTTTATTTCGTTATAATAATAATTATTAATGCCCTATTTATATTCGTTTTACAAATCGTACATAGGTGCATATTTTATAATATGCGTCTACATAATATAGCGTAGGTACACACGCTATTACGTACAGTTTAGCCTTAGAGGGAGGTATCTCTGGTATGTATAAGTACAATATTATAATTTATAATAATATACGTTGTATACGCGCGCATGCATACAGAACAGTATAATATTATAATGCAATAATGTGTGTCATTGCAACCTGCAGGGAGTATAGGCCGCTGGGTTTTTTTTATTTAACAAATACGATTACTCGAGGTGTATCCTTACCAAATTAATTCTTATTCCCTCTGAGCCCCACAAACACGGAGAAGTTTATAATTGCATTAAACGTGATGTTTATTACCTACCAATAAAATAAAAAAGTCAACAGTTATACGTAAGTTATGTGCATAAACAAAATTACATTTTGTAAACAAGAACTCGTATTTTTAATGTCGACGCCAATAACAAAATATATGGGTAATAAAACAACAATTTCAGTGATACAAACTTGACTTCAGTTTGAAGTTATCAACATAAACATTATTTTAAGCAACTATCCACAATGTATAATTTTTGTTCACAACAAAGGTATAATTTATTTTCATAGAAGTAAACATATTATATAAAATAGGGTATAAAAACTCAAATGATAACGTCTGTTAACGTCTGTTAACGAAGATATCGAATAAAGGTTAGTGTTTTGTGTGTATAAACAATAATATAGTAAAGATAAAATAAATATACTAGTACCTATTTTAAATAAACTTTAAGTTGTTAACTTTGTCTCAGTATTAGGTATAAGCAATAGTTGTATAGGTACTATTAACTTCCAAGTTAAATAATATTATACTCTGTATAATTTTTATACTGTATAGTGTATACAAATTCCGAGGTAAGCCATACCATATTCGATAGAGTTTGGTGGCTATACCTACTTGCCAAGTTTTTATTAACGTTTAATCTCATCTTTAATATTATTACTTATTAGTTATTAGTATATTTTTAATGAATGGCATGCATGCTAATCTACACTTTGATCAAAACAATTGTTTTACGTTCAAAGTACATTTTCTGTTATTATTCAACTAATTCAAGGTAGGGTTTTTAATATTTTTTTACATGACTTTATTATATACCTATACTACGACGTGTTTGTGAACAACTTTTTAAATTAATTTACCAGTCTTTGGTTGAGATTGTCTCGAGGGAATTGTGTTTATCGCTTCGTTTTTTTTTAGTTTTGATCTCGTCAAACGGTACACAGTGACTTACACCAACAAAAGGAAAGCCATGTAAATATTTATAGCAATTTCGGAAGACCTGCGAGAAATAAACAACAACGAAAAACAAAATTGGTTTTCCCTCTCTTATACATGCCGCGGCGACTTCTTTCCGTATATACATATAATGTGTACCTATAATCTGCGCGCGCACCATAAAAAACACCAAAAGTCCTAAAGTATCATCACCCCTATACGATATAGCGGTATGATAAAAATATACTAAATCACACGAGGCTTGCTTGCAAAGTTTACCTATTTGTCTGTATTCATACAACTATCGTATTGTGATAAATTATACCAATGCTTGATCCATGTTGGTGCTATTCCGATGATAGGGAGAGGGGGGCTAGAGTATGATGCATACTCTACACTCTAAAAAACAAAGCCAATAAAACATCGTTATCAATGTCAAAATATTATATGAGTAAATAAATATGTTGCGACATTATATTAAAATTAATATAACAAGTATATGTGGCCATTCTATTAAAAAAATGAATTGGGTTTGCCCTCCGAAATGATTTTTACCTTATGGTTTATTACACTTCACCCGAATTTCTTGTTGAATTACTTGGATAAAGATTTGAACTCGCACTCACTCGGACTTCAAACTTTTCACCGAATTGTTTTAAGATTCGTTGGTGTTTTGCTTGTAGAGTTTAGTAGAGTGAGTATACACTGAGTAGTGTGTACCCGTCGCATAATTTGTTTGCGTGATACACTTAATTATAATAATCTACGGATAATATCATTTATAATTCCGTTGTTGACATTATTTTTACAGGGATAAAGGGAGCGTCAGAGACCTGTTAAACAGAGACCGTCGCCCGCTGGTGATCGTAATTGTGTTGGCTGTACTACAAATGGCCTGCGGAGCTAGCGTGTTAGAGGCATACGCGGCGACCATCATGTCAGGCACCCATATATCGGCCAACGCGTCCGCTGTGTACTTGGGCCTGGTCGTGCTGGTGGCCGCCGTTCCGTTCGCGCTGATTGTGGACCGTTGCGGCCGTCGGCCACTGATGATCGTCTCGTGTTTCGGCACGGCCGTCTGTCACGCGGCCGTGGCCGTCGTTCTCTGGCGGCGAGACGTCGTCGGCCGTAGCTGGCAGCCGCTGTTCTGGCCAATAGCTGGCGCCCAGTTCTTCATCAACATCGGCCTCATGCCCTTGCTGTCTGTCGTCCAGTGCGAGTACTTCCCGTCCGACACCCGGGCCCTGGCTGACACGGCCGTCGTGATGGCCGTCACGGTCACGTCCACGGTCATGATCACTATCTACCAGCCGGTGGCCGACGCCCTCTGCGCATCCGCCAACTTCGGTATCTACTCGGCTGCTTCCCTAGCCGGTGGCCTGTTCTGTTGCCTGTTCATGCCCGAGACCAAGCAAAAATCGTTCGCTGAAATACAAATGGACTTTCACAAGACTGAACGGCACGCCAACAACAGAACTCACAAACTGTGTGATTATCAGGAGATCTGAGTCTCGCACCTGTTGTATTATTAGTATACGAGTACTGCACAGGGTGTTCTAAAACGACGACCGCGGCATTAGATACATTCAAACGCATCAAATATTTAGTAGTACAATTATAAATAATATTCAAATTATGTGCCATTCAGTATAACCTTGATTCGTATATTTCAACGTAAGAATATCGTCGTCTACCTCCGATGGGTGTAGCAAAATTGTATACTGAGTTATATTTTATTTTATTAAATTATATTTATTTTTACAATTACATTAAGATAGCAAGCTGCAAGATGTATATATTTATCACCGTAATTGTTCAGGTTTTGTATTAATTGATTGACAATAGTACCTATTTTAAATTTCATGGTATTGTAATAACGTTATATTTACATTTTACATGTTCCAATGAACTTAAATAACCATATCTCGTATTAGTACAGTGAATAAGTTCACTTGCTAAACTTTAAATATAATATTGTATACTGAATTATAGACTATTGGTACGTTTTCTATAATAGGTTTTTAATAATAAGTGACTGTGTCAACATTTAACAAAACCATTTTCGGGTTCAGAGTTCAAAAGTACAAAACCTTAAAATTAGAAACTACAACAATTTCGTATTATATATGTTTTGAATTATAACAAATATTAAATAGCTGAGTGTTTAACGTTAAAAATATAGTCTACCTATGTATTGTATATTCAATATTGTACATATATTATACGAGAAAACTATTTGATAAGACTATTTTAATATAACAAAATGTATTATTCTAAGTATTTATTATCATAAAGAAAATGGAATAATTATGTTCAAAGAGAATTCATGATGAGTATTGCGAGTAATATTACCCTTCTACATTATTATAATGATATTAATATATTCAATATTCGTCCAAACGATATTGTTAAATAAAAAGTATTTTCGCTTTTAGAAACCAATTCTGGCTGTTGTATACTTATAGGGGTACCATTGCAGGAGTGAGGAATCTACAAGTGTAACACTCCAACGAATATCCCAGAATTCAGTGAGATATTGAATTACCACAAAACCCAATAGAATGAGTAAAATAATAAAATAATATATACATGCCTATTGATTATTATGCTAATTTAAAAACAAATTCGTTCATGATAATATATAATATTTAATGAAATTATTTTATGTAAAAAATATATGACATAATATGACGGTGTCATGCAGTAAATTCCCGTGTAAACATCAATAGTCAATTTAATTTACAAAATATATGTATAATTGTGTGTGAAAGTCAAAGATTTACTCTTTTATATGGATGAAAATATGAAACTACAATTATATATTATTTTTAAACGTAGTTTTAGAATATTTAAATTTATAATTTTTTTCTTACACCAACGAAAATGGTTAGTAAGTTTTTTTTATAAATATATATTATATACGCTTGTCATAAACAGTACACCGTGTATATGAGTTCTAATAACTTTATGGAAATTCAATTACGTTTAACGAAATTTTATTATTATTTTTTAACAATAAATTTATGATTATGAGTGTATACAAATTGTATCAACCGCAGTATACCACACCGCGAATGTAAGCTATGATGGATTTTTCGTAATATTAAAAAGTAGTTTCAAAATAAAACGATAAGTATTTTACATTTTCGTAAAGCTTGAAATTCGTATAAAATGGAAATTACAATGTTTTACATAAATATATTACACATAATGTTTATTACTATATAAAAATATAAACAGCTGGCGTAAACGGTTTATATATTAATTATTATTGTGGTCGATTTACAAGATGACGTTGTGATATCCATCTCCGAAACACATCGCAAGTATTTACTATGAAATGGTCTGCCTACATTTTTTTATAAACATTTAACAACAACACTCGATACCTCGTAACACAATAAAAATACATACAATTCGGTGAATAATATTCATTACCATGAAAATCTATTACACGTAGGTACGGCTCACGTTACGTGATTTGATCCATCTCAGATTTCCATTCGTCTAATAATAAACATGAATACCTCTCAGGTTGCCCGACTTTATCGTCCTATATATATTATAATAATATTATGCATGTACCTAATACCATTTAAGACGTTAATAAAGAAAAATTATAAAACTATCGGTGTACTCAAATAGTGTAATATAAAATATTTATAAATATGTACAGCCAAATACGGTTATACAGCAAATAAATCATTTGTTTTTCTTTGTACCGGAGGAAACATAAATTAATTGCATAAATTAATTTTTTTTCAACAAAAACGCAATAGCTGGTAGCTATATATACATTATTATTATCATGGTACACATTTAGGTTGAAAATTATTATGAGTAACTAAACATAATTAAAATGTCCGAACAAGGTTATAGTGGTTAACCCGCTCAGCAGTTGATAAAAGATATTATAAACGTTTTGTACATTTCAAATAAGATATTTTAACGAGAAAATGTTAATTTTATTATCCTACGTTATGACTATGCATATACATTTTTATTTCATCGCCGTCTTTTACTACCGTCACATTAATAACGGTAGAATTTCCATTTTTCACCCAAAAAATTATTAAGGATTGGGTTTCGGCAAACACTACAGTTTCCTGTCGGACTGACGAAATGCAGAACCCACTTGACATTCGTATTAACAGTACCCGGTCGATGTAGATATTATACTGAACTGTCAGTACACACATTTAGCGTAAATAAATAAACTAAACACTGTGGGTTAATATAGAGTATAGACGCTATACAATAATTAAAAAATTATTTTGGGTAATCTGTTAATTATAAACGCCACTGCTTTTCATCGTCGTGTAGATTTTATACAATCAAAAATTAAAAAATAAAATAAAATATAAAAACATCGAAATACACAAATGACACACAATTTGCAGTGTACCCGGAGTACACTCGTATTATTATGTTCCTCAATATATTATACTATTATATTTTTATTATTATTATTATTATTATTATGTAAATTAGTCTACCTATGCTATATATTGACAAGTGAATTATTATTTTAATGTGAATACAAATTACAATTCTAATTTATAATGTATATATACTGTAGTTGATGACATATATTTATAATCCAGTTGGTAGTTATTGCATTATTTATAAAACAAATTCAGTTTTATCGGAAAACAATTTTAGTACCTACCTATGGAATATAATGGGAACGAGTACTATGTATAACAATATAATACTATAATAAATTGCTTTATTGTTATTATTATTATTACTATTTTTGACATTTTTTTTATCGACCGAATCATTAAAAAATCGTTTATAAAAATATCAAATCATAAATCTGTAATTAAAATAAACTATTATTTGGTTTGTGAAATGATAATATAATACTCAATGTGTGATATAATTGCATCATATTATTATAATATGTGTGATACCGTAATATTACATGTTTACCTACACAATATAATATTGAACAATATGTGTAATATATTTATGAAACAGGTTACCAAGATAAATCCTAATTGGTAAAAAAAAAATATTAACGAAATAATTGTATAAATTGTATGACAGATTTACCTCGTGAAAATAAGTTGAAAATCGCCACTGTTACCGTTAACTGTCATCTTTAAATGTAATACAAGTAAATATGTGAATAGCAAATGAAAATAAAATAATATTTTCTTAAACGGCAATATTTGAATATCGATTTAAATTGAATAATATTCAAATCGATCGTATATATACTATTATATATATCGTGTCTTTGAAATTATTAAACCATATGAATAATTTGTGAATATGAATAACATCAAATAAGATTTGAAGTATGAACCTATAATAAAAATATTAAAAATGTACAACGGTCAACGATTAAAGGTTATTTAAATTTAACTTACATTTAATATAATGCTTATCATCGAGCGCAATCGCTTATTGTTATTTATTTGAGTTTTATGCCTTACGAGTTATCTATTTCAAGTCATTAAATTAATATTTTTTTGAAGATATAAAATCAAAATCGAAAGGTAAAGGAACCAATAAAAAGTTATAAGGAAAAAATTAATATTGGTAACCTATACAGTATACTGTATACAACATATTATATAAACCAAATAGTTGATATTAAAACAGGCTGAATCAATTATTTTCTATACCATAATATATTTTCTTATTTATATGTCTATGTTTTTGACTTTTAAAATTAATAAAAAAGTACCCACTTATAAAGGTTATATCTAGAAACGTTTTACCTATTTCTGTTATAATGTTTCAAGGCTTTTAAAACTATCTGTTACTATCTGTTAGTTGTTACCAAATAGTACCAAAATCAAAATTAAAAAGCAACTATCAATTGAACCCTTACAGTCAATATTCATAAAAATAAAATATTTTGTCCGATATGTTGTTAAAAATAATATAGTATGCTCTCGTCCAATAAATGTATCGTTCGGTTTTCCAACAAGAACCTAACCTAGTGGAGTACTAGGTGTTTAGTCCGATCATTTCCTATTTGAAAGAAGGTAGTGTGACATGCATATACATATATATATATATATAGTAATATCAATGATTAAATTAACCATTATATTTAATCAGTGGCAATATATACATATTGATAAATGGACCACATGAATTTTCTACTACCCACTTTTGATAAGCATAAACAAAATCCTTGTGGTCGTCATAATGAACAAAAATTAAAGGAATCAAAGGAAAATTTAAAATATAGTATAGTGTTTATTATAAAAGAAAAATAACGATAGCACATAGTTAATGAATAATTTGTATACGTACACAATTCACCATTTTACACAAAATTAACAATTAACTCTTCTTTGAATCTTTTCGTTCATGCATATACGACCCAACACATTGCATATTATAAAATAATTGTTGTACTCGTAAATATGAGTACAATGATATATCATTGTAATAGATACTGTATATAATGTATTAAAACAAATAGTTATTTCAATATTTGTTAAATTGCTTTCAGCGAATTTGACCCGATCCAAAATATTAAAATATATATGATTGGAATATCACTGATTTGTGATTAAAAAGGAATTAATGTATTATTTAAGATTCAAAATTCGCAAAAAAAATGTTTTCTATAAATTTCTTTTAAATTAATAAGTCAATTATTGTTAAAAGCTAATTATACGGTCCGAGACCAGTTATATTTTAGTCATAAGTAATACTTGTAATGTAATTATATTAGAAATTAAGTTCTACCGGTGAAGCTTAGGTTTTACTAGTATGTTAATAAGTATAGTTCACCATATCACAAATAGAATTTATTAAACTTAATTTGATAAAATTTAACTATATAATACAAATTTTCATAATATTATCTGCATAATCTTATTTTGTATAGAAAGTATAGCAATACGTTTTAAATACAGTTGAAAATATTATCAATTCAGTTTAATAATGTAATTTTAATGGCCTGTAATGTAAGTTTATCATCTTAACCTATAATACAGGGTGGGCCATCGGGTTTCCTCATAAGGTTAACACGTGAAAACGGGAAAACATGGTGACCCACTCTGTATATTAAAAGTACAATCTTCAACAAACACACGACTAATTATATAATTTATGACTAACTAAGCCCGACATGTTTTTTTTACCACAATAAACCGATCGCAAATATTACCTAGTTGGCTAGACTACACACATTCAAACGACTGTCATGTTTCTATAAAATACTAGAATTAAATAAGTAGCTACCTGCGCTATGAACATAGTACATCTTATACGTAAACTATGTATAACGTACCTACTAATTTTACAGAAAAATAATAAGAAAATTATAAAAAATCTATGTGTTTTCTCTTATTAACAATTACAGGCTCTACTCTTTAGGCTCCCGCTCTAAGGAGACACAATTATGGTTACGATTGCCTTACACCAATGTTTACCTAATCATTGAAGGGGTCATGATTTAATTTGTGTTCTTTAGACAGATTTTAGTGGTAATTTTTGGAATAAAATATGACAATCTCAATACCTACTATTTTCTTAACTATAGGTACATTATTAATAATAAAAAACTGTATTATTATATAATTATAGGAAAAACATATTTTTTACTTACACTCTGTAGTGTGTAATGCAATACGATACTATATTATAGTTACAAGTTATATAATATATTATTACATGTAGTTGAGTTTTCTGATATCATTAGTTCTAATTTTAATGATTACGCTTAAGCAATTCGTCAAAAATCGAAATGCATGTAAATTTGTAGTTCAGGTTTATACAACACCAGCTACCACGTGTCCACGTCGAACGTATGTTAATTATTATTATTTGAATTTTCGTAAATACAATTAATATCAAACTTTTCGTTTTCTAGTCGTTATAATATTAATTGTTAAAACACTTAAAAATCGTGTTTGATAGTTTTATTTTTATTGTCATGTGCTTATAGAATTTGACGGTCTTATATATTTTTATGTTACAACATCGATTATCCTACCGAGAGTCGTAGGTTTATGGCTATATGTGCTATTACCATAATATTATTATCTTAATAGCATATTATAACAGTGAACAAATTTTAGGTTTTTCGAACTTTCTGTAAACGTCAGTGTTCTGCTCGTATAGTCGTGTGTAGTATGTACCTGCTTACATGTATATTATACGTATTGCGTATAGTGTGTGTACGCTAATATTTAACTAACATCGAATTCCTATTTCCGGCGAGACTTGAACAAGTTCGCTGTGTTTGACTTACGTACCTATATAATAATACATAACATACAATTATTAATTGATATATTCTCGTTTGTTTCTTTTGTTTATTATTATTATTATTATTATTATTATTATTTGAAGCATCGACAATTGCGACTAGAGCGGATAAGGACCGAACTCAAACGAGTTGGATTCGTTGTGTCTATATAAGAGTAAACAACGTTAGGTTAACGAATTGTGTTCGTCCGGTCATTACGATATGCCTATTATACTGTTACTAATATTATTATAGTGTTGTGTGATTGTGTGAACGGGAATTAACGTGTTACCCGCAGTTATAGCGATGTGTCGATAACGAAAAGGTCAGTTCATCTAGTTTGTAGATTATATACACCGACGGATTAAGCGTTTTATTTTGAAACTTTATATTATTTCATTTTAGTATTAACAAACGTGCACGACTAACGGGTTGGTCGTTTATCGGTTCGTAAAGACTAAGAAGAACATAATATATTATACGATAACTATCGTAATAGCGAACGATACCACCCCGTTTTAAATTAACAAAATGTCAACCCTACCCGACGGCATCTGCAAACAACTTTTCGCGTGCTTTATAGGTATGTCCCGTGTGCGTTTCCACCGAATCGTCTAATTTTTATTTAAAAATATTATTATTATTGTTGTTGTTGTTGTTGTTGCACACCGAAATCGTAATTAATGAAATAAATGCACCATGTCCGTGTTGTTTGATTGTCAGTGTCCATGCCACTGTTGATGGCCGGAACAACGCTGGGATGGTCGTCGCCTATGATGGAATACACGCTAAAAGGCACGGCACCGGTTCACCTGACTTCGGAACAAGAGTCGTGGATGGTAACTCTGATAGACGTCGGAAACGTACTGTTGTCGTTACCGGCCGGTATTATGATGGACAAAATCGGGCGGAAAATTTCCGTGTACTTGACGGTGCCGATAACGCTGGCCGGTTGGATACTGATACTGGCCGCTCGGCAGGTAAGTCGCTACGTTTTATTTTTCCGTCACCGCGCCACCGCGACACAAACCGAACGCATTCGATCGGCAAACGCGTCGTCACCGTATACGGTTATACGGTTATACCGGTCGTCCACGAGGCACGATCGGTTTCACATAGGACGCTGGACGACACAATGCTCACATTCTGCTTTTCGATTATAATAACATTTATTGATTGCGTTAAATCGATCGCCACCACGTGTACCAAATTTGTAGTGTTTATCAGGACTTCCGGTTACAAATCGTATATATGAGATACAATATATTATTATTTTCAACGTTTCTCTAACAAACACATTTTATGATCCTCCGCATATATTAAGTATGTGTTCCTATCGACGACATAATAATAATAATAATCGTATACTTGATGTTATGACATTGTGTGTGTACAGCCCTGGCACTTGTACGTTGCCCGATTTTTGCACGGCAGCGCGATGGCAATCTCGTTGATCGTGTCCCCGTCGTACGTGGGTGAGATGGCCAGCATATCCGTCCGGGGATCGTTGGCCCTGGTGGTCGAGCTGACTTACGCTTCCGGTCTGCTGCTGTCCTATGTAGTCGGATGGCTCGCCAGCTACGAGACCCTGGCCATCGTCGGCGCGGTAATACCGGTCATCACGGGCGTGCTGATGGTGGCCATACCGGAATCGCCGTACTACCTCATGATGGTGGGAAAACCGGAAGAGGCGGCCCGGTCGTTGAGGAAGCTGAGGAATTGTGGCGACGAAGAGTTCGAGGAAGAGCTCGAGATCGTCAGACTGTCCGTCACCGAAGAAAAGTAATGTCTTGCTGTAGTAGTAATTAATATCGATGATAATACTACACGCTCGCGCTTAGGTTTTATCAAAAATAATTTCGCAATACACTCGAGTGGATAGGTATTGTGACCGCAGATTGTTAAACTTATAGTCTAAGACTGACGTTACCGACTGTATCCGAATATTAATTGTCCAGTAGGTATTATAATACTGATCACTGTTGTCGATTGTACCAATGACGGCTCTGTAACCAGCCTCAAAATAAATTATTATAGCCCCACCAATTTCTATTCGAAATAATATTTTAGTTTAGTATCACAAACGGTTTGTCGAAAAACGAGTTTCAAACGATTTTCAATCGGTGAATAGTAGTGATTAAAAGCAATCAATGGCGTTAGGTGCAATCGGTTATTACTCATGGTATGACTGCTCATTTATCGTCTTATCATTAATTCATTAAATTTAACAGATATGGACATGTTATTTACATTACCTACATCCTATCTATACAAATATTAAACTAATTATTATATAAATTATTATAAACCATATACTGACCATCGTAGTCGACTAATGAAGCATATATTATAATCTTTTTTTTATTATTTAGAAAAAATAGATTTTTAAACAATCTAATAATTTTTCCATTAAATCTAAACTACCATTATAAATTATAATATATCTATCTATGCTATGCTCGTATGATATTATATGTTGCAATTCATATTATGTAATATACTCAGCAAGTATAATGTTTTCTATTTTAATTAGCCTTAGAAAGTGCATAGCATTTGCCATTGCAAATTAATTACAAAACATTTTAAAGTATAAATTAAAATAACATTTATTTACGAAATTGTTAGAACATAATATTAAGATAGGTAATGTATTATAATGTAGCTAACAATTTTATCTTAACAAACTTATTAGCTTATGCAATTATAACGTAAACAATTTCAGAACTTAATACAATTAGCCAGTGACCGGCCATCTCAGTGTTATGCCTATATACACAATAGGTAAAGCGTTTAAGTCTTATATTTTATGTGGTCCATAATAGATTTAACATTTCGTGATTTTATTATATTGTCATTGCCGTTAGATATTTACCGTCGAACTGTTCGTTACGAGCTTTCGGTAACGTCACTGGGACTATTGTTTGTCTACCGATTATGTATAGTTCTAAGTACCACCAGAAGCCGCAAACTTCCGATCTGCGGACCACATCCTGTCCTCGAACCTTAGCCCCACGGCCCTTATTCAAACGTTAAGTACATCTTTAAGTTTGATCCATCGGCATTTGAAAACTCAGATCTTAAATTCGCATTGTGCTCATTTTACGGCATAATATATATATTTTTAAGAATTACGCCAGCAGTTTGGCAAAGTTGTATTTTTCGATAGGTATGCGACTTCATATATTATTATGTATGCAAAACTACTGCAAACGATTTCATTTTCTTTCATGACATTTACAAACAAAACACGTACATTACTCCAAATTTAACGATATTATTATGTACATATACTTTATTTCGTTCAATAAATTTGTGTGAAAATATATAGACAGACCAAAAAAAAAGCAAAAGAGAGGTTACACCTATAGGTATACAAAATTATGAAATAAATAATACAAAATGAAATACATTGGATTTAATATACCAATCGATAAGTTTGATTTAATTTACCAATGTTGTGTTATGATAAGTGTTAGCGTATAGTTTTGGAATAATAATAATTAAAACATTTGGACATAATATTATCACAGTATTACCTATGAAAATTAATGGTTTATATGTAAGACGGGCGACCGCGTATGCCAAAACACTCTAATTGGCTGCCTACGTTGATGTTACTAATTGCTGAATCAAATAATGAATTACTTTAATTAGTGTAAATATAAAAGGTATAAGATTAATATTATTATATAGTTAGACTTAGTCTTAAATACTTGTAACATCAAAAAATCTGCAACCTATATGGTCATAACCCACTAAGCATATTATAATATATTTAATTGTAAGTACAAAACAATAATAGTACCTATATACAGTATAAGTTATAACTTATAATTTGTAACATATCATACTGTCACGTAAAATTATTAATTAATTTTTTTTGTCCCACACTCACAATTTGAAAAACTGGTAAAGGTATTTTGAGTTTGCGTCTTCTGCAGACTACAGTTAATAGGTATCATAATAATATTATAGTTATAGCATGTTATTTTTGCAATTCATTCACCACTTTCTTTTTTGTTCTGCAGGTGCAAGGGGCAGCTGACGGACCTGCTACACAGGGATCGGGCGCCGTTGATCATCGTGCTCACGTTGGCCGCCCTGCAAATGGCGTGTGGCGCGAGCGTGATGGAAGCGTACGCGTCGTCCGTGCTGTACGGCACAGGGCTGTCACCGAACGCCAGCGCCGTGATATTCGGTCTGTTCATAGTGCTGGCGTGCGTGCCGTTCGCGCTCACTGTGGACAAGTACGGCCGGCGGCCACTGTTCATGGCATCGTGCGTGGGCACCACTCTGTGCCACGTGTTTATAGCCGCGTTGCTGTCGCGCGACGATGGCGGCAGCGTCGGCGTCGAGTCAACGGTCGACATGGACGGTTGGCTGCTGTTGGCCAGCGTGTGCGGTGCCGAATTCTTCATCAACATCGGGCTCATGCCCGTGCTGTCCGTCATCCAGTGCGAGTACTTTCCATCGGACACCCGTGGCCTCGCCAACTCGGCAGTGGTGTTCACCATCACGTTCACGTCCACCATCATGCTGAAGATCTACCAGCCGGTGACAGACGCATACGGCAAGCGCGCCAACTTCGTCGGGTACGCGGTGATCACCTTCTTTGGCGGCCTGTTCTGCTACTTCTGCGTGCCCGAGACTAAGGGCAAATCGTTCCTGCAGATCCAAACGGACTTCGAGACGTACGCTTGGCGCAACGGCAAGACCCGCCGCCGGAACTACGAGCGGCTCTGACCGGATGTTGGGTCAACCCCTCCCCCCCACCACTCAAACACTCCACGACTGTCAGCAGCGAAGGTCCGTCGCGTCCTCGCTCGTTATTAGATGTTATAATATTGTTTATACGTTGATTAATAATAATAATATTATATAATAACGATTGCCGGCCGCCACTTTTTATGGTTTCGTCCGTGTGAGTTTTGGACTTGAAACGATCGAGACGACTTGAGACTTACGTTTTATATCGTTTTTCAGTTATTATATGTGTGTATTATACGCCAAAATGTGCCACTGCAGGGAGTCTTGTTTTTTTTTTTATTTAACTTTTATAATAATTTTCTTATACACGATTCGAAGCCTGTATATTATACGTTGACGTGATTTATTTTTTTTAAACTTTTGTTACGTACCTAAATCCGTTTACCTACACTTATGTTATTATACGAAGCGAAATAGTATTATACAATGTTATTCGCGGGACGTCTCGCGGTGTTAGTACTTTTTCGGATGACGGCCAAAGTGGAAACATCGGAAGAAGAAGCACTGCAGACGTCCAGCGTTACATTATAATTGATAAACATTTTATACGATAAAAAAAATTAATCATACATACATCGAAACCATGCATTTCATCTCACAATATTTCATTTTATCTGTAAATTCAATCTAATTTTGAATAATAATTATACAAAGTTGTTACAAAACATTTTTATTTACAGCACAATCAGCGTAATCATTTTTCTTATACGCATAAAACATCTACTCACGTTTCATACTTCCACCACAGCATAAATGTATCCAAATTGCATAGTGATAACGCTCTTTGGGTACCTATTGTTATAATGATCTCAGTAAAGCCGTAGACAACAATGGTACCCACCTAATTTGACGGTAAAAAGTACATTACAACATCGAATTAGTACCAGTATTTGCTTTTATTTTACCCACTTATTATCCACGTAAAATTCGTTCGCCAATGTAGAGAAAATTTTCAAAACTCTCAAATCAGACTACGGATCATTCTTATTCCCTATTATTTTGTGTAGGTACAACGGGGTGGGTACCCAAGAAAAAACTTGATGTATAGTACACACCAATACTTGCTTTAATAAGAAAATGTTAATTTACCTTGGTAGTCTTAAGTTTTCAACGAAGTATTAACTCTATCAATAATAATAATATTTATATTAAATATATATATTATGTAATAATATACTACCTAACTGTTGTATGCTTTAAATATAATGATTAACTTCTGAAGTTAAAATAAACAAAAAAGTTTTTATTATCTTTCTACAGTCATCCTGCAGGATAATTTAATTTATTCTTCATACCCCATTGGTATATATTATTATTTATTATATTGTATATTGTTTTAAAATGAAAAAAATCTTACGAATATATGAACTTGTAATTTTATACATCTAATTTATCCAGTTTACAACCCAAAACTTATACTTGTGTTGTGTTATACTTTTTATACTTGATTATGTATAGAATTTAGTGTGCTAACGACGACTAATAATTCTTGCAATACCTACATATTTACAAAATAAAATAGGTTTAATTGAAACAAAGATTTATTTCTTCTGTTGCTATTGTTGTGAGATGTCACTGATATTTCAATAAACAACAAAAATACTGTGAACATTTTTTATACATTATACCACTATATTAATAACATTATTAAAATATCCAATGATGCAATAAATGTCAAAAAAAATTACATATATTTAACGATTTTTATAACATATGAGAAATTTTTTTTTGAAAAGTTCACATGCAAATTCATAAAAATTAGGTACGTAGTACAATAAGGCATTGGAAAAAAAATTAAAACTGAAATTTCGATAGGGGATTACAGCGTTTGTTAATTAAATGTAATTACCACAGAACGATGATTGTACAAATTCATACAAATTCTGAGCTAAAATATAATGCATTTAAAGTTATGAATAGACAATGTTTAACAATAGGTGCTGAAGGTTTTCTTTGATAATGGAAAAACCAAGGTAATAGACATTTTAAAAATTGTCATATAAATTACATAGGTACTAAATATTGGTGGAGAAAATTTTCAAAATACCAAATGCCACCCAAAAATTATTTATAATTATTAAGTTGAAAATTTTGTTTGTATCATTACATAATATATTATATTAGTTTATAATACCTGCACCACCTATTTTTTATAATAATAAACGATCTACTAGACACATAATAAGTCTATTGCAAATTTGAATAAAATTAAAATTATTAATTTAAGGTAATTGTAGAAATAAAACTTAAACATTTAAACTACAAAGTTTAATTGAAGTATACGTACAATATTTGTAAAGATCTGTGAAATTGTTTCATTTCATTTTGAACAAATATTACAATAAGTACTTCCTTTTATGTATTAAAGTAGAAATCGAAAATTTATATTTTCATAGAAATGTACAACCATTTTTTGCAATAAATAAACCAAAGACATTAAGCTTATATTATAACTATTAATAAAAAAAATAAACGAATTATTTTTAGTGGGAACTCGTAGAAGTTCGTTATCGAAAAACGAACGGGCAATAAATGATTGATATGTGATGACTTAATTATAGTTCTTCACTAATCAATGTTTCATTTGTTGACATTTTGATGACATTGTTAGCATTAGTTAAAGCATATACATGAATTACGTTTATTAATTCTGTGTATAGAAATATAAAATTGTCATTCTAATCATCACATCCGAGTAATCGCCACTGCAGACATAGAGTACCTAATACATAATTTATATACGTCATAATACCTGTAACCTGTTTAGTGTTTATACCTATGGGAAGTCTATCACGGCGGATGGTTGTGGACGATGGTCTCTGGCCCGAATTGAAACCTAACATTCGACACCGTGCGATTCATGTCTCAAACTCTCAAACATTATGCCCTATCACACGCAAACGCATAGCACATACTAAATTGTAAATTACTTAACTAAACAGTCGACAGTCAAATTACTTTTAAGGAGGAGGCTAATTTTTTTTTTTTTAAGTTTGATTTTATAAATATTCAGCAGACAACGATGATCCACAATACCACACTGTTTTGAAACATGTATGCTCCGTTTTCCGTGAGCATCAACACGTACCCACTCACTTTATAATAATATTACAACATAAGTATAGGAAAATATGTGCTGTTATATTTATTTGTTTCTGATCGAGGATTGAGCTACGTGGACATATTCTTAGGAGCTGAGCCTCGGATCTCCGACCACGTGGGAACATAAATCAATATTCACACGTAGGTAGGCGCGGTACACATAAAATTATGGATGTTCAACGTGTCTTACCTTGACAGACAATAATACAAGATTATGCGATTTTCATAGGTAGGTACACAGTTACGCGAGAGACCGCTGCTAGTAAATAAAAAAATATGTTATTCGCTCGCGCGCATCGCATAACAGTGTAGTATAGTTTAATTACCTCGGTACACTCTAGACAAAAGCCAAAACCGTTAGTCTGCAAAGTTTTAATTCAGAGTCGTATTCTAAACCTTTGTGCTGTGAAAAAAAAAAACAAAAAAGCTCATTTTGTAACGTAACCCCCACCATTAGTAAAGCGAACATTTGAATCTTGTACGAAGCAACCTACGTGTACAGGTTTCCTGAAAGCCAACGGAGTTCGGATCGAAGGGGCATTCTTCAAATTATATTAAAAACAAAAAAAAACTAACTTTAACATTCATTATTGAAACGCACTAACGCTATATCATAAATTATTACTAATTAGTAATATAAAGTTCAGATACATTTCGCGAACAAAAATAAAATAATATAGAACAATAAAGAACAAACGTTTCAAGTCAAGGGAAGTATAAACGGTGATAATATTATTAGTACTTATTATATTCTACCACCGAAAGCGATCGCTCATCATAACTTATTAGTTGTTGTTATCAATATAGTGTCATTTTAAAAAGTATTTGCTCATTATAATCAAAACAATACATATGGTTTATAATGCGTAAAAGAACAGCAACAAATTATTTTAATTACAAAAAACGGGCTGTACCACATAAATTTTATAATTTGAAATTACCTACACGCGTTTTGATATTAGGTATTATTATTAAGTAACAATTTTTTCCTGATTACAAAATTGACAAAGCTATAGTAAATAATAATATTTCCGATTATCCAATGTTTTGAATAATATTTAACCATGTTTATTTTATGTTTATTTTTTTAAAAGGGGTAATTTTTATATATTACTATAGTACTATCTGTACATAGAGAAGACATAAATAAACACTAATGTTTATTAAATACCAAAATATAAACAAAGGATTTTGTAACATTGTGTTAGTTTTTACAAAAACTAAGGTAAATAAAAACTAGTAATTCTTGTTACCTTGAATTATTTTTTATCTTATCTCGAGTACTGCAAATAAAATAAGGGTAAAATACGAGAACAAAGAAGTGTAAAAAAAAATAAAACAGATAATTAGTTTAAATTTTGTAAATTTGTTCCTCTATAGTTATGTAAATTTTATCATTAGGAAAAAACTTTTTATACAAAAATTTTTCAGAAAAAAATGGTCTATCCGCGATAGAAATTGGCGCTGGCATTTAAAAAAAAAGCAAGTTGTACTGAATATGCGCCTATCAAAAAAGTTAAACTTATTAAGTTTTCTCAAAATGAGTATTTCAGTAGGTACCTAGGTATTCACCACTCAAAAACTCCATTTCAATCCTTAGTCATTTAGCTGAAATATTTAGTGATACCTCTAAGCGTAAATACACTGTATAAAACCCTGTAGCCTATAAGTTTATACTTTATATACTACATAATTGTATTATTCATTTTCATAATATAGATGTTTTATCAAGAAATTAAAAAAATATTTATGTTCAAATGAAAACGATGACGCAAGCCGCATCGACGTTCCCGACTTAATTAAATTACGAACTACCTCTGCTTTGACTTATGAAATAAATTAAGTGTAACTCACCATCCCCTGCGTTTTTCTACAACCCCACGACTGCTGATTATTACGCAATTATACTTGATAGAGGAACTCAAATTATTTAATTAGTTATGTAATATAAATTATAATTATTGTCGTTAAAAGAAAAAAACTAATAATAAAATATAATCATCTAAAATAGTAGGTATATTCAATGTCCATAGAGTATGTAGAAATATTACCATTAATAATTATAGTTTATAGAAATTGTATGTATGTATACAAAGTATTAAATAATACCAGATCCACAGAAATTATTTTAGTGTGAATATATAACTAGAAATATTCATCGTTTTATTTTAATTTAAAAAAAATATAAAGTTTTAAAACTATGAAGAATTTTGATTTTAGCTTACCTAGTTTGTAGTAAGTATTTATTATTAACTTATAAGTTATTTTTCATCACATTATAATATTGTTATAAAATACAATATTTTAAAACGAAAGCTCCACAAAATACATAAAACTGAGAACCCAAAATACAATTATTACATCTACTTTAAAAGGATTAAACTTCAGTAAATGTCTTATGGGCTGAGGAGTTGTCTTCATATTCTATCAAGTGACTTAGTTTATCAGTGATAAATGGTTTCTTTTGATATAAAGTATATTTTTCACAGTACCTTATTAACTATTTTGATACCAGTATACTAATAATAATAAGGTTTATAAGGATTAACTTCACTAGAAGCTTTACTTTATTATCTTTACTCTAATATGCTCTGGATGTGCTCTGATTTGTTTAAATTATATCAATAGGATTATAATAATTCGTTTGTTTCGTATTTAATTAACGACGGGCGACGATTATCACATTTGAATAGTTATAGTAAACAGATCTAAGTAAAAATTTAAAATAGTATTAATTATTTGTTATGAATTATTATTTTTATTTTATAACTGTTTTGTTTTATTTTATAATAAATTAATGAATATTAAAGTTTAATTCCTGTTATTAGAATACGTACAGAAAATATTATTATCATAATAATACAATTTAAATCGTAGGTATACGAATATTTATAAAAAGATGTCATCATAATGAATAGGTACACAAATCAAAATTATCGCTCAATTAAATTCATATTTCATAAAGAGTCAGGGATAAAAATCGTGTAAATTAATTTATTCAAAACAGTTTTAAAAAAAATCGAATTAGATCATTCATGTCGTATTAGTATTAATTTTTTTTTGTAGAATATTGTGTTTGCAGACAGCAAATATATTAATAAACACTTAAGATTATTTCAATAATATTACACGATTCACAAAACACATGACAAACAGATCAGTTGCAGAGTAAAGAAATGCATAATTTATTTTATAATAGTAATATTATAGGATATTAGCAACAAAATGGTATTGGAAACTATTATCAACCATAATAATATAATATACATGGCTGTTCGGGCTGACAAATATTTGTGTTATATATTAAATTGTTTGTATTTTCCAAACGTACTTGACTTTATTTTAACATTATGAATACAATAAACTCATCTCTTTGAAATTGACATTAAACATCAAGTATGTAAGCATTTCACACGGTGTGTTCTAAGTATTTAGTTACCTATGTGTTTACATTAGGTAGGTACTTTAGTTTGTCCCCGTCTATTAACAACCATTGTTGTAGTAACCATTTTTATATTTTATGTATAGAACGTGCACCAATTTTATAGAAACCTCTTTACATAATACTTACATTACATTATGCAAAAGGATTTTGAACTAATAAATCATATTTTTTCACCATATTTTCTTTAATTTAATGTTTGTGTAAATGAACTATTTGAAACTATTTGAGTAAAAAATAACTTAAATACAAGAAATTTAAAGAAACACTACATTCGAACTTTGAAAAACGATTTTCATATAATTAATATGTTAAATGTATAATATTATATTTTAATAAATAACGAGTAATTTTAATTTAATTTATTAATTTCAGCACACATAATAATTGTATATATCGTAAACATAATTTTTACGTTAATTTTTACATTAGGTATTTTAGCAAAGTTATAACATAAATCAATTAAATATTTAAACCAAATTGATGAATCTTTACATTTTACATAATATCGTTGAAAACGCGTGAATTCATGGTCCGCCATTGGACATGCGTAGCCACGTAGGTCTAAGATGAGGTGTAATCATATATACGTTCTATGGTGTGTATGAAATACTTAGATAATATGGAAATTTTAAAATTAAGTGTTGAATTTTTAAAAATGTTCAAAGTGTATAATTCTCGATACTATAGCATTCCACCAGACAAAAAGTAAAATTAACTTAACATTTTCATATTGATTTACTTAAATAAGTTAGGAATACATATTTTAATTTTTCTGACAATCAAATTAAAAATAAATTATATAGACTAACATTTTGAAATTACTAATCAGGGTTTTTTTAAATATTAAATAAAACAAATAAATATTCTGAAGAGTGGAAGAAACCAAAATTTTTTCTCACCGAACATGACAGGATAGTTAGTATTTAACAAATAATAAGTGTCGAACTGATTAACGAACCAAACAATTCATTCAATGTGTTAATAATTGTAAACTCTTAATTTATTATAATAAAATACATGTAATATTTAGTAGACGTTGAGTCGAATCAAGTACGTGTAAAGCTGTGAATACATCCTTATCAAGTATTATTATTATAATTAAAAAAAAATATATTTTGTACTCGCTATTATAACACAATAATTCCGTGTAAGCCTTGGTAAAATGAAACATTACGAAGCTATTTTTTTAAATGTATTATATTTTGAAAAATACTTAGTAGCTATTACAACATGTTTCCCAATTAAATTATTTTCTTCTCTTGTTAAACTTTTGTAGTAATTTTATTTTCCTTTGCTCATTCAGAAGTTTATTGGTCTTACAATGATATTTAAAAACAACAAATTCATTTTACTGTTCAGTAGTCATGTACCTATAGTAACGTTAAAGATAGAAAATTTAAATGGTAGGTAATTTGAAATAAGGCAACTAATTTGAATATATTTCAGTGTGCGTTCTTTTAAATCGAGCTGCTCATCGTTTTTCAAACGCTTTGAACATAATTATATGATGATATATAGTTCACATTATATTATTTTCAGATTTAATATCACAACGCACTATAACAACAGCATTGCCTAAACCAGGTCGAGTGCAAATCGGAGTGAATATGTCCAACATCGTTACCTAGACACTCAGTATCCTGTCTGATTTTTATTTTTTTCCGCTACAACCAGAAAAAATCGTTTTATTTTTTTTTCTTACATTCTTGTTTTCAATCAATATAAAACCGACTAGAGTTTATTTCGAAACTCCGATACCCTTTGAGCAGTCGGTTTAGTTGCCCCGGTCCATTGGAATGTTGCCAAGTTAAGAATTTTACACTCCAAAGGGATAGCGTTTCACCTGGAAATCCAAACTTCTAAAGCCAAACTGAGAAGCATAGTGCGGGCCAAATGACTTGGCATGATATTTTGGTATAACTCACACTTCGCATTTTTACACGCCTAAGCAAAACGAAAAGCAATAAATAATTGTTAATCAACCTCTTTACGATTAATCTGCCAAATATTATCGTTCATTTGAGACAATGTTGAAAAATCGAGTTCGATTAAAAGTAAAAGAAAATAACACAGTTAAATAAAATACAGGTATAAAAGCTATTAATAATTAAAAGAAGGTATATTTTTTCTGTTTTATAATTAATTTTATTTTGATAATGAACTTATATGATGTTTCAAATTAATAATTATGACGAATAAATGACTATCATAATAGTTCTTTCGTAAAATACTAAAATAATTTAGTTTTAAATTGCTAATGATTATTGATTACTTACCTGCATATTATTTTATAATTAAAAATGAAAGTAATTATTATTTTAAAGACTTTTCGATAAAACGACGTATTCTTAACTAAATTTATTATACATTAATATTATCGTATAATACACTTTTTATTATTATATTATCATCATAAATATTACTGCGTAATACAACGTCATATACTATTATGTTTATCGGTTTACACACGAAGACGACCACCATTATGCAGTACCCAGTGTGTACATGTAGCCTATACACATCGAATTATTAACGTGTTTGAAAATGGTTAATAGTTTTGAAATTATGAGTGTTTTGCGTCGTTGCAACACAGAATGAAAATATGTCGGACAGCTACGTCGTAAAAGTCAGGTGCCAGGGGTAAATGCTGGCTGACGGCGTCAAAGGCACTGCAGTTTACACTTTTAATTTTTAAACTCCTACCTAAATCTTAACTAAGACGGATTCGTAATACTCATTACTTTAATCGTTAGGTACAACCATTGATTTAATACACAATATATAATAATAATAAAAGGTAATATATTTAATCAGTGGCACAACTCAATATTTTTGAAAATTTCGATTTCTATGAATAAAAATCATTAAGGAAATATTCCACTTAGGAATAAGCATGTTTTTTATCTAAAAAACACATGTTTTCCGAGAAAATTACTGCTAACCGATAAAATAAAAGAATCAGTCTATGGTGTTTATAATATTATCGCATATATGAAAAAGTATACCTACAGTTAATGTATACCGACAAATGTCGGGCGACTATATAGTACACATTGCAGGAATAGATTATATGCATTGACCGGATCTCTTTCTGCGTTGTCCCTATTTTGGCCTGTACAAACACCGGATTAAGCCCGTCCAACGTGATCGCCCTTCCGAAAGCGCGTTATATTTGCACAACTACGGCCAAACGTGTTTATGCGGGGTGTGGACCCCTGCAGACGATGGAGGCCTAGCGGCTATATAATGTGTGTGTGTGTGTGTGTGTGTGGGTGTGTGTGTGGGTGTGTGTGTGTGGGTGTGTGTGTGGGGGGTGTGTGTGGGTGTGTGTGCGCAATCATCGCAGCCCCACAACAGACATATGTAGCTACTTACCAGCTATCGCATGCAGTACATAGTTCAAAAAAATGTATTACTATTATACAATATTATGATACAAATGACAAATTTAGCGAGGTTCGACGGTAGCTTGTATAGGTATGGTTGGTGTCGACAATTTCCGATAACTTTTGGTAGAACTTTCAAATACTTTCGATGTATTACAAGTTTTTTTTTCGTTTGTTTCAAATATATAACTGTACATATATTTTCCATAATATTCTTCATACGGCGCACTTTTCACTCAAAAACGTTATATAATTAGATAATTGTATTGTCAGCCCCGGCTCTTAAAGTCATCTGATAGACAATAGTATATAGGTACTGTGGGTACGGCGGCCCCAAATCGCCGAATGCGTATAACGAACTTGACACTTTGCATATTAAATACATTTTATGTCAAAAACTATAATCTATATTATTTGTGATTCTTTTCAAATTTATATCGTTGTCGTGCGGTTTGTATAGTTGTATGACGACGTAAAGAGTTACATTAATAATTGTAAGACAATTTTTGATAAACTAAAAAGTTTTATTTTGTAAATATATTATGAACTATGGTTAATTTCGTGATAGTGAGTTACATAATTCAAGTATATCGTGCAGTCATTATTCTTTTATAGTATTAAATTATTTAATTTATTCACTTTAAGAATATATCCGTACATACAAATTATTAATTTACATATTGAATTAAAAATTGAAAATCATTGTAATGAATGTTTAATAATTACTCAAGTTTCTTACCAACCAACGTCAGATTTGTATATAAGTTAAAATAATATAATATTATCTTATTAGAAGTTGTGATTTATTTTTTTAAACTTTCATTCTAGGAAATATAATAAATCTTGTTAAGTTCGTAATTGTATATTGAAATACCTACAAAAAACAATAATATACACATTACACAAAGATCATAAAATGAATATATTTCGCTACGTAAATAATTGAGAGGGAGAGAGTAATCGTTTGTTTTTGTGTGTATACACTATACTATTATAAACGAGGCCTTTTGTGTTTTCCATCCACATCCACTTTATAACATTGTATGCGCAGTCACGTCAAATGAAGACGTAAATCCCACTTGTAAAATCGTTCATCAAAATTAAATCCACCCCGCGTTTAGTATAAAAAAAACTAAAACAATAGACCAACCGATAAAAAAAACCAACTGAAACGTGACGGATTATTTTTTTTTTTAAGCTCGAGTATGAATTTTAAAATATTTCAACTCTTTGCAATTTTTTATTACATATAATATATAATAATAATAATAATAATATATCAAATAGATACATTTATTTTTATTAAAGTGAATTATTTTTTTTAAAAGCGATAAATATAAATTAAAGGTCTAATTTCAAATGTATTTTTGTGAAGAATAATTTCACAATAAATAGTTTTTATTTTTGTAGACTGTGGTACAATAGTCTTGTAAATTAAGTAAAATATTATTTTTAATTCGTATAATTTAAAATTAAGTACGTTCGAACAAGGGAACCAAACTAAAAAGATCCAGAACCTCTTGAATATTGTGGTACCTTAAATATGAAACCCAAATTGTACCACAGTTAAATATTTTAGAATATTAAAGTTGCATTTACAAATTAACCAATAGAGGTATCAGTATAAGTATAGTCAGTATAAGTATCAGTATCAGTATGTGTTTTGGATAATATATTTATTTCATTACATAAGCTTAACTATAATATAATAAAATAAAATGCGTGTAACAAAAAAATTCTTTTTTTTACCGTTTCTAATAGTTGAAGTTTAATCTTTCACTTAAAAGTTTTGTACCAAAAATACTTAACGCTACGTTCATATTTATTTATAAGCTATCAATACACAAAGTTTATATTATCATATATTAATATATAATATTATACATTTGTATCAGAATACTATGAAAATATAAACAATACACTTTACCCTAATACTTTTAACCTGATTATGTATACCCCCAAAGCCTTAAATACTATTTCTGAATTTTAGACTTATCTGTTAGCATATTTACCAGCAAGAAGCTTTCCTAGACCTAAATGTACAACTAAATAATAAAATACTTTTGTTTATTTTTCATCCAATTTTAAATTTGATTCCATACTAGTTATTAGTACAATCAATTAAAACCTGATTTAGATCTACAGTGCTCCGACAACACTGGCAATTGTTTTATGTTGATCTCACGTGAGTGGGTGATATCAATTAATTAATGTTATTAAAATAAATATTTATTTTCATACTACAGCATTGCTACTGTAATATTATTAATTTCAAATTTCATATTTTAACAGAATTCCAAAAATATGAAAACAAAATAAATAAACAACACAACACGACAAATAGAAGAAAAATTACAATTTACAAGACGTGTACGTTCAATAAAATATAAATATTATAAACTCAATTTTATTATACAAATTAATTTAAGCTAACCGTATATAAATGTAAATGTAAATTAAATAATAATTTAAATTTTAAACTAATGGCCTTATACTCGTATATGGCGTCATGTCGATGTTATTTAGATCAAAAGTAAAAAAAAATTCAAATATTTAAATGTCCATATTATATAAATATATAAAACATAGGTAATAAAAGTATTATATAAAAATTAATAATATGCTTTATTATCTAAGTATATTAAAACATTAAATTACTAAAATGAATCCCCGACCATGATGCACCTATATTCTGCCTATTCATAACGCTGTATGATCATAATTGTATTGTAATAAAATTTAAAAGTGTAACTAAAAATTATACTGGGTCCTAGTGTGGCTTGGTGGTTGGTCTCAGTCACTATAGTGTTCTGAGGTCAAGCATTGGCCAGCGTCGCTAGTTTCCGGATGGGTGACCAACTGAGTTTTAAGTGACAAATTATCGCCATACATACACGTGTTCCTCGACCAACCGTAAAAGATTTATCATCAGTTGAAAATTAGAGAAAATATTTGTAAATATTTTTAAACACTACCTCTCAAATACTAGATTAGTTTTATGTGTTAAATATTTTAGTCAGTTCACTTTTTATTGTAAATAATTATTCTTAATTAAATACATTTTACCTATAGAAGTGCTAAAAAAGTCAAAAATATATATTTAGTATCATATTTTATAGGATAGAAGGTAAAATTAATATCTAATAAAAAAATGGCTAGTTTTTTATTCACATTAAAAAGCACACAATGAAGGAACTATTAAATTTTTTTTTATCATGAATTTATTTTTAAACATTTATGATAGATATTACAATTTAATAATGATATAAAAAATGAAAACGAATTCTATAGCAGTTTTTTTTTAAATGTAATTTAAATGTTTACCAATGAAATGTATCACACAATTTACTGTTTATGTTTACTATTCAGGTAGCAGGTTCATACGATAATTTAATTTAGTATTACAATTGATGCTTTAGAGTTAGGACATCTCTAGAATTATTTCCACTTTATTCTTATTTCCTGATCGTCTTCATTGAAGTTATCGACAATACATAATATTATAATATGTAAGATAAATAAACCTTTCTCAATTATTATACTTACAAATTGCAGCTTATACAATATATATATCTATATGATCTATAAATCCATAAATCAGAATTTTTATTTTAGTGATATTTATAAAGTATATCTTATTTATTTTAACTAATTATTTGAGTAGTCATAATGTATTTTTTCTTTGTAACATACTAAAATATTTACAAAATTGAATAAGATAAACACATACCTACTTCGAAAATGTATAATACATACGTGTATATTATGCATTAAATGTTCTTAGTACGAAGTATAATAACTATGCATCTTTCATGAAATTCCATAATATTGTACCTATCATTTTATTTTATTAAATGTCAAGTCGTAACATCTTGTGAATAATTTTAAGTAAAAAAATTTTTGTTCGTTAAAATAACTATTTTAATATATACCTATCATCCGTACAAAATATTCAGCCTAAATGTTGTGACAAATGATTTGTAATTCTTTAAGTCATAATTTGAGACAATGAGAGTCGATTCCATTAAATTAATTTAATTACAAACAAGATTCCATAAGATGGATTTTTTAGTCATTATTCAACTTAATTTTATAACAATGTACTTTATTCATCCAGGACAAATATGTATTTTATCATACATTATAAAATAGTATATGTAATAATATAATATCTCTAGCGTCAAGTATAAGTTAACACAAAACAAATTATCAAAATTCGTAATAGTTTAACCAAAAAAAATATTTCTCCTTGGAAATATTTACCTCCTCCATACGATGCGTTGTATAAAATATTGTTGTTTGTTACATATTTTATTTTGAATCGATTGCGCTTACAAAATAAAATAAATTCAACATTTAATAAATTTAATATAATATGTTATAATATATAATATTTATTTTTCAATAATCTCCATTACCGACTTTCTTAATACATTTTACTTTATAACTAAATAAGTCACATAAGTGAATTAGTTATAATATTTTTTTCTTTTTATTTATTATTAAATAATTTATATTGATAAGCTATCCAAGTTTAATGATACCGATCTTCTTTATTTTATTTTTTTAATTAATTGTCTGAACTTGAATTTTGAAAACAATCATCAGCTTCTTTGATTTTAAAATTGCTATGAACTATTGTTTGGATAATTTAACTAAATGTCTATGAATAAATAATAAAACGTACACATACAAGACTTTATATAATATCATAGTAGTATATAACATGTACATTGTACACTATATTCGTCACTCAGTGATCCCACACATGTGAACTCGATGAATTCGAATAATTTAGTGATTTAAATATAATTTAATACAATAGGTACGAGTAGTTTTAAAATAAAGAAATTAGATTTAGATCCGTTCCAGTAATTTCTTTGTAAAGATAATTTAATTCTGCTTTAATAATAACTATAATATAATATAGTACATTTTTCATTCATCATAATAACTTTTCGTTAATCATTTTAATATTATATTATTATATATTATTTTTTTTACAAAAAAAAACTGTATTATTGCATTATTCTCTAATATTATTACTATGAATAATGAAAATACAATTTAATATTGCAATAAGATAGTATAATGACATCATAATATTTACATATCGTCGGGCAAAATTGAAGTTTAAAATTGAAATCAATATTTGCAAAAAGCTGTCTACTGAACGAAAATAACTTTTTATTTCGATCTCTGTTTAGTGTTTTTGTACATTATTTATGGGTTCGAAGTTTCACAGATTTTTTTTTAAATGAGGTTCTTACAAGAAATATTCAGAATCAATTATCCCTTCATTAATTATTCAACCTGCAACGTTTAATTGTTATTCTTTCTGAAATCACGATTTTCTAAAAATTAAAATTTGTCTCTTCATTTTTTATGTTGGTATCTTAAAACATAAAAAAACATTACCTGAGATCAGTAAGATCTAAAAAAGAAAGCTATCTGCGATATTTTTTTTATTTATATTGTGTTTCAATTTTGCTGTTATAAATAATATAAAATCAAAAATATACCTATTCTACATTAATATCAAGAAATAAGAATAAATACTAACTAAAATATAAATATTAATTTACTACCGAATATACTCTATAGTCTATAATATTGGGTATACCAATAAAATATATAGTGATTAATTGTAATTCATGTAAGGAAATCAGAAAAATCATACTCGAGTAGATACTATTACATACTAGCTGATAACATAATAATAATAATACGTACCTAGGTAATATATTTATCTCAAACGTAGTATACGCTAATTTACAACCAATAATGCATTGTATAAAATACATATATATTTTTTTAATCAAGTTCAATATGTTCAAATCATCATCACTGAAAGAGTGGACAGTAAACACATACCTATACATATAATATATAGGATATATATAAATAAATATATCATATTATAGTAGGTATACAAAAATACGAAATAATGAGTAATTACTTATTAACGATTTTTAATTTAATACACAGAACATCTAAAGATCCATTTTGTATTTTCATACAAGTAAAATATAATTCAAATTATACAATAATTAAATTTTTTTAACTCGATTATGGATAGGATACACATGAAATAAAATTAAAATTATTGATTAATAAAAGTTATTAGTCCTGAATATTTTTTAGAGAGTAATGCTATTATTTTTACGCTGGACAATAAATGAAAAACCATGTAAGCCTAATAATTAATGAAAGGGCCAAAGGGGTCACTGTATAGTAATTTATTAAACAGGTCGTGTATAATAGTAATTTTATCCAGTAGATATAACATATACGTATGTATTAATATGTATATTGTATTTACAATATATTGTCTATACAAATATAGCTAAAAAAACAATTTTAAACCTTGGTCCTAAAAAACTACATTTTATATACTAATATAAAAATGTCAGATAGTCATATACAACTTAAATCTAATTAATCTAAATTTATCATAAGTTTACCTAGGTAATGAAAAATTATTATTAAACCTATACAGTTGTGTTTTTAAACTTCCGATTATCTTTTATCCTCTATTATGCAAGTAGTAAAAGTATAATGTAAAATAAATGTTTACGTCCAAGATCCATTAACAGAAACATATTATATACAACTTTTATATATTATATTATTGCCGATTGAATATTTCAGGGATATTTCGATGCTAAAAAACGTTTTTATTTCCCATGAGTCTACCAAATACCATTCTTCAATATCAAACAAAATTGCCTTTCACGTCGAAATTGAACGAGCGAATATATATGTACCTGCAATTGCCGAAAAATATTATATAATATACTTATTTGCAATTTGCATACACCTAAAATACACACATCATATTTTGGTATATTAATAATTTATTTATTTATATAATGTCAATTTTAGTTCTCACTTGCAGTTCACATATAGGTACCTAGTACATATTATTTTATCGTGAACTCTATAGTAAATAAAAATCATTCACAAATCCGTTAGAAGTAGTTGTAGACGAAATTAATTACAAACGTGCTTCAACTTGGCCGCTTCATATCGTAGGCTAAGAAAATGGTTTTAGATTTCACTTCTCTCGAGGGAACGACTTACAACTGGACTAAGGCCGAGTAGAACAAATACTATACTTGGGTAAAAACTTTTCATCAGTTTTTCTACACTTTTTAAAGCCTTCTCTCTCTCTCTCTCTCTCTTTTAAATCTTAATTTACGTTGTGATTCTTTTATGTGGCCACCAATCTCATGGGAATGACCCTCAGAGACGTGACAAACGAGATTCAGAGTTTTCTTTCTAGTTTTGACGCAGTAAATTCTCTGATCCTGAATAACTCATCACAGTACTAAACAATATCAAATTAAAAAAATCAGATTTTCCGTTAAACTTTTTCGAATTAACACTATAATACAAGCAAAAAATTCATGAACAGACGGAATACTTAGAAGTTTTTTTTTATCTTTTCAACTATTTGGAGTAAAGCAATAACAATTATTAAATATACCTAATAACATATGTATATAATATAAATACATTCTATGCGTTAAATTATAAATCAAACGTAAGTTAAGCTAATAAGTAATAACAAGTAATAATTATATATGTAGTAATAACCAAGCTTAAAACTTAGAACTATGGTAAAAATAATAAATTATAATCACTTTCCAATTTAACATTAATAACCCGCTCAATTAACCTGGAGATTAACCTGAGATTTTTTTTGACTAATTAGTAATAATCAACGCTGTTCATAGCCCGTTTACATGGTATCGGGCTTATCCCTTAGCAAATTTTTCTGAAATTAACTCAATTTCTAATTTTTTGGCACTTAGCTCGTTAATGATTTCAGGTCTTAATTTGTCATTAATGTATTTCTTATTGGCTGTGCACAATTTTGTGTTGCTGCATTACCAAATAATTATTGTACCACAAATATACCAACGAAGTATTATAGTATGATATATAAGTCTTATGGTTAAGTACGTAAGAGATTATGAGCATCAAAATATTTAAATTACATTTTAAAGGGGTCAGCTCCTTTTATTATTAGGGCGCCGTTTATAGGATTGCTAACGTATCCAGTAACAAATTAAAGATCTTTAAAAAACCCATCGGAATAATTAAATGTGCAGTTTGTTGGCAAAATAGTTTACTTATAGGTAGGAACCTATTAATGGATAATATAATATATGGACAGTATAAAAATGTAAATTGGATATCATTTAAAATTAATTAGTCTAGGAAAAACATACGCGTCGAAACGGCAGTGCTCGATAATCGCATTATGTACAGGAGGATTTTGATTTTCAAAATAATTAACAGCTCCTCTAGATTTACTCGGGTGTTCCTTAATTGAATCATACCCGAACGTTTCTGGTTGGTCCGCAGTTATTATACATACACACACAGGGGGTACTCTTAATGACACCGTATACAAGCGTAAAATGTTGGGATTCATGAATCATGTTGACGTTTCAATGCAAAATGGCAGCAAAAAGCAATAAAAACGTTACCCATCTTTAACATAAATTTACGAAAATTATTATACGAAATACAAAAACGAAAATTGAGAAATCACAAGAGCGTGAAATAGATAAATCTATGAGGTGCGTAAAGAATGTAAGAAGTCAGACATAGGTATAGACTGTATACAAGGGTTTTTATTGGCAGCCTCCGAGAAATATGGTATTATTCGTAAGACCGTAGCAGGTAGACGTATAATTCCTGCGGGATTTTGAGGGAGATGGCGTAGAGGAAGTTTTTCATGCCCAAGGCCATTAGTGAATCACACTGGGGACTTCTAAAAACGAAACTTTTCGCCCTTGGAATTATTACTACTGCAGTGAATCCTGAATGGTCGTTCGTTTATTGTTACTTTAAAAAAAAGTTAGAGCTTACCATTTATTTACATTTTAGTTTTAATTCTACAACAGAAAAATTATACTTTCAGTTCTACTTTATACTCAGTATATCGGCAAATTATATAAAATATAGTGGTAATTAACCATTTCATTTATAATAATATGAACTATTACAATACATATTTCTTTAATTATTTATAAAAGTTATATACTTTTCGAAACATTTTGATCGCTTTTAAGCTACCTATGGGTAAAGATATAAATACGTAAAATTAAATTTTATAAAATTTCAACTTTGTTAGTCTGACAATTGAATACAAGCTTATTCGGGTTAGTTTTACAAATTTAACAAATTATGATGATATTATTATTAAATAATTATTAAAATATTAATAATTTTCACAATATTCTTTTTATTACAATAATTTACAAATCTTAATTAACAATTCCCTTTTATAAACTTTAAAGTTTTGAAAACGACGAAATAGAAATATATATTCTTGTTTCTAACTATGATAGGTAACTATTACTTTTATATCTATTTGAATACTTAAAATAAATTTTAATTTTAAGTATTAAAACTTAAAAGTTTAAACTATTGTAAAAAGTAATTCACGGCATATTAGCACTATTTCCATTTTCCATACGTTTTAAATTTTTGTAGGCACTCGTAAATTATTTTTAAGTCCACGTACAATTTTTTAATGTTTCTTAAACACTTTATTATACGTTCAACTCGATAGTTGTTTATAAATTAAAATAGATAATAGAACACGCTGGCGGCGCTGACTGCTGAGATAATTGAAGGCATCGACGGGTTTCCCGTGACATCCAATTTCAATAAATTATATACAACAGTTTGTGTGCATATTTAATATTATTTTATAAGTGCATCGCAAATCGCAGTAATATACTTACGAGACTCGGCCGTGACGATAATATTATTGTGCCGACTACGACTCCGTGTCACGATGAAATTGTCTTTAACGATGAGGTTTTCCATAGTCGGAAATCGGTATTTGTAAGATATACAGTCACTATAGGTGATCGGCGACGGACGGGTCGAGAGCCGTCGACAAAACGCGCCCACCGATTACTTTTAAATGTCGTCGGTCATCGCCGCGCGAACAGATACGATAATATTGTTTACACCGGATCGAAAAACCGTTGGAGCCGTCTCGTTTTTTTTCAATATTTATTAAAATGATATCATATATAATTATCTACGCGTGCGACGGAATTACCCGCGGCGGCGGGTTGGATCCTGATCGATTACGCACGGCAACGTTAAAATAATACGACGCGTATCGGTCGGTCGCGGAGAAATCGCGCGAAAAACGATTCCGGTCGCGCCGGTGTGAAGACGAACTACGCGCGAGCGTGGCGAAAAAAGGTAGACGGTCGAGTGGGTTTCCCGGGCGGTGGCACGACACTGACTGCGTGCGCGCCCGCGGTTTTTCGCCCGCTGGGAAAAACCCTCAATAGGGGCTGTCGTGTTCCGGCGCGGCGCGCCGTAAGTTATTTCCGACGCGCCCGCATGCATGTACGTACAAGTCACGCAGCGCGTTTTCCGTGTACGTATTATTATTAAAATATGGGATGGCCACCAGCCAATTATTGTAAATTATTTCGTAATATTATCGTACAATTTGTTGTAAACATTTTAGTTCAGTGTCTTATGACGACTGTAGTCAACATTGCGCCGCGATCTGTGAACCGTTTTATTTACAATATCATTATTTTAAACGCGATATATATGTCATTTGAGTAGATGATTTGAGGCGAATTACAGCAGCCGCACCTACCACACGTAGTGCAAAATTATTATGAGGGAAGCTATACAACGCGTAAACGTAATAATAGTCTCTGATATGGAGAAGCGTATTAATGCAGGGTAATAAATAATAATGACCAATAATAAACTGCGAAGAAACGCGCTAAAAACTACCATAATTAGAGGCGTGCACGTTATTCTTTTTTTTTTCATCGCAAAACAGAAAATTTTCTTAAGTGTTCATATATAAAATTTAAAAAACTAAATCTTAAGTTTAGAAAATCTGAGCGTATAGTGTAGTAGCTGGTACCTATAATTTTAGCTTTAGATTCCACTAATATTAACTTGAAAATTGAAATATGCTCATATTTACGAATAACAGTCAGTTATTTACTTATTTATAACTATATAAACTATAGCTAATATTACATATATACCGACTTTTTCCGAACTGTATTCTGCTTAGGAATACAAGACTCATAAAACATAATATATAGGTAAGTTGCCATCGTTTAAAAAGAAGATACCCAAAGTATGAACATGTACAATTACCAATTCACGTTACAACAATCACTCTGTATATAAATCCCAGCACTATAAATAATAATAATAATAAATCGTCGACAAACCGTGAAAAAGGAAAATGCGAAAATCCTGTCATATATATATATATACATAAAGATAGTTTTTCCTCCCCCTAGGATCTCCCCGACGACAAATAACCCAGTACTCCGATAACAGCTATTTTATATAATATATATATACGAGTAACCTACGTGGTGACTTATTCGAGCAACACTGTACGGGGGCTATTATATTATGCGGTTATCTGACGGAGATAAGTATATATTTGACTTCCAAGTCATACAACCTTTGTTATGTTTCCCTCTTTTGCGGAAATCTGCGTGTCTTATTTTCGGTAGCTATATGTATAGCTCCGAGGTCGAATCGTATAGACGCGTATTGGTCGAGGGACATCATTTTTTGGATCAAACTACCCATCACAATTTCCAATTGTCATTGGCGTAAATTTAAGAGAACATCACATGCGTGTTGTCTCAGTCTTCCAGACGTGCATACACAGACAATTCGCGTTTAGCAGAAACAAGTTAAATGCAATTTTGTATTGTTGGCTTTAATAATTATAGAGTGAATAAACTATAAAGTTTGACCCACTAACACATTTAAAGGTAAGTACATTATCCAGGCTTGTACATTAATTATTTACGATATCTCAATTTTCGTAGCAAATAATGACTATGAGTAGGTATGTAAAATATTACGGTTTAAAAATCTACTCATTTATTTAATATTTAAACAAATTTCTAATAATATTTGGTTATAGTTTTACTAGATTTAGTACTTTTACTTTGTAATGAATAAATTATATTTTATATAGGTAAATTAAATGTAAATATTCAATAATATATACGTGTAAAAGTATTGAAACTGAAACTTTTCTCCTGAACCTTTCCTAACTTCATAAGGAATAAAATCCTGCCTGATCGAGAACTTCAAATCGTATGCAGCTATCTAAGTAATTTGTATGTTTAAAGAAAAGTTCAACTTTATACACCTTTAAATTCCAGCCCACGCTTGTGTAATTGGCGATTACCCACTATTGTCGGTAAGTATATATACACATGCATATGTTCAACTGAAGTCAGAATAGCTACCGCGGATAATTGAAAAACTTCACGCAACCAGCCCTTGAAAACTTTCCCGTGACGTTAAGAGGGATAGGTATTAAAGTCATACTACAAGGCTAAACTTAAGTATATTAATATGGGTCAATGCAGTATTATATATAAACAAATAATGAATCGTTATCGCTTTAATTTGCAGTTCAAATGAAAATTAACAAAATTATATTTATTTAATTAGAGGTACTTATAGGTCGTATTATAAAGCAAATAATAATATACCTAGTGGCTAGTACCACATGGTTCAGTTATAATAATATATTTAAGATTAAAATGTATTTTTCCATTTAGGCAGGCATAATGCATATGCTATATATGTTGCGCTTGGACTCCAATTAATTTGTTTCTTAAATATTACAATTTTTTTGAACGTGTTACTTCATTAAATTTAATATAATAATAATATTTTTATCAGCAGATTTTTTTCTAAGGTTATATACTTATATAACAAAAAATGTAATAAAAATAATATCCAGTCTAAGGAATGTGACGTTTAAACCATATTATATAGACCGCATATAATAATATACGTATTCTTTTATAGAGAAACCATAACATAATTTAAAAAAAATCTTAATATAGTTATCTGATTCCGTAATATATGCAGTAATAATTTCAACAATTGACACCATTGATGTGCGGCTGTGCTATACGCTGTCGTTTTATTATAGGTATACAATATACCAGATACCTAGGTGATAGGTATTATTTCTTATTAGAACCAATAAAATAAATATTATATTACAACTACCTATACCACCTTTAGTATATTTATCTCATTGTGTAATATTGAATAACTATTATACTCCGTAGTAGTTTGTACTCCACACTGTAGTATTTATTATTTAATTGCATTATTTAGCAAGAGGTATTTGCCTTTATAAATTATAATAAGTGAGGTTGCGAAGCATTTATAAGGTATCTCGTAATAGAATCCAAATATGTTATATGTACAAATATCAACTTAATAGAGAAGTTTTAAAAACCAAGGTTCACCGAAATAAAATGTAATAAAGATGATTAAATTATATTACTGTTGTCCTAACTCCAGAAATGTAATATTTAAAATTGGAATGTAGGATTTGTTTAAGTTTAATAAGATTTAAACATTTTAGTATGCAGATTACAGATAATCAAAGCTGAGCACTAACTAGTTAAAAAGTTTAAATCAACTTTAAAAGATACTTCTACTTATAACTTTATTATTTACTTATTACGCACAAATGGCCAAGAAAAGATGCACATAAAAAAAATATACTTAACCTACAATAAAATACTTCATAATATTATATATAATATAACATTACCTATAATAATAATATGAAATTTAAAATAGATATTTAGGCATAATAATATGCCATATATAGCAAACCAACTACTAAAAAGCGGGTAAGTGCATGTCGCTCTGCTGTATAGTAGGTTACAAGTGAGTCAATTTATAATGAATTATGTATTAAACTTGAATTCAATGATATAATAATATCGTTGTATGAGAAAAACTATTTTGAGCGGACACAGTTTGTCAGTGTAGGTATTTTATATTGTCATCATTTATTATATCGTGTAAGTTGAATTAATATTATAATATTATAATTTTTTATTCGTTTCAATAATGGTGATAAACAATGCGTTAAAAATTAAAATCCCATTTTTAGTGGTTTTTCGTAATTTGTCGGTGGTGGCATTAAATAACTATAGAGGAAATCGAAAAATGACCTCTTTGAAGTACTATCTTGATCTAATTTGCTAAAAGATAAGGTACTATATGTTGAAATCGAAGCACTCCTTCTGGTAGAAATTTTCTATACAGAATAAAACAAAAAAAATAAACACTATTGTAAAATCACTAGCTTCCTCGATTCTCATATTAAAACATAACTTTATAAATTTATCCATTTTTATACTTAAGACGTAAGTATTCTATAGTATATAACTTCTATAGCCTAGGTAGTTTTATTTCAATATATTTTTTATTTATATACCTAACGCATTTTTTTTTCAAATAGCTTATAATTAACTACTAAAAAAATTAAAGATCAGTAAAACTTGTTGGGAATCTTCTATTAAAATTTCTTTTGTTAGCTATATGAAAAGAAAAACTTTCATAAATTCATAAATGAAAAATTTTGTTAAATTTTAAGCTTTAAATGCATATAAAAAATAATTATGCCTTAAATATTTTTAAACTTCCATAAATGAAACTTATAAGGAACCTTGCATTAAATTTTAATTTTAAGTTTTTTTACTAAATGAAAAAGTTATTAACAATTTTACTTGACTAAAAACTTTTCTATGAATATTGTTTTTTTTTTTAAATAAGTCTACAATTTTATTATTTTATTAGTCTGTGAATATAGTTAAGCAAATATGTTATGTGCATTTTATAGTTCTTTTCGTTCAATATAAGTCTTAGTAAAAATTTCAAACAAGGTTAAAATTGTTATAAATGTCTTTTAGTGTATCAAGACTTTCTATAAATATCCTTCATTTGATGAGATATCAATAAAAAACATTTAAACGAAAATGCGAATTAATTTTATAATGTCCAGCCTGCACAATATTTAGTTTTGGCACTTATCAGCTTTTGCCACAAAGATATAGAATTATATATAATACAGAATTATAAAAACCTTTTGACCAGTAAAACTAGCTTTAAATATAATTCTATTGATAATATTATTATAATTAACTTTTTAAAGTTGAAAAAAAAACCACTTAATTACACACGTTTTTGCAAATACCTAATATTATTATAACGTTTTTTTTTTTTTGAATAACTAATAAGAATATGCTTAAAAAATAATATTCATAAATTACTGCAGTTTAGTGGCGTAGCTTTCTATATGCTAGTATTAGTATAATGTGGTAGTATTTATATTATACCTATCTATTTAATTATGTAAATATATAACTCAATTGAACTTTTCGCCAGCCACTCAATGATTTGATCAAATATACGTATACTTTATAGATATAAGATTTAGGGGGTGACAAAATTATGTTTAAAACTATAACTGTATAAGAGAACAGTTTTTTAGAAAGTAAAATATTGATGTAAAATAACTGGGCCCCGTTTTTAGATTCTGAGTGGAACGATGAATGTATTGATTTTACAATGATGTGTGTTTTTATATTTTTTTTTTATTTTTTTTTGTGTCTGTGTACACGATAATTAGTCGAAATAATGCTTCGATTTTCAACTTCAGTATCTTTTTCGATTGGAAAGTGAACATCGTTGGTGCATTGGGGAGGTCAAAATTTAAAATTCACAGTAATTTTCAAAAGCGCCAAGAAAAACAAAAGAAAAATTAAGGAAAAACGGGAATTTTTACGCAAAATCAATTTTTCACAAAATAGAATTTGGTTTTGTTGTAACTTTAAAACAAATGACCGTAGATACATAAAATTTTCACTGGTTATTTATATTTCCATTTTCTATACACCATAACATTTTCCAAATATTTTGACTTATTTTGAGCTGTTTACGGACATTGTCAGTTTCCATTTTTTTTTAGTTTTTTTTCTATAAATATCAATAAAATTTTATTTGTTGGGAAATAAAGCGTGAAAATTTAATACAAGGCTCCTAATATATTTTTACAATTGCAATTGAAATATATTAAAAATACATAGGCACAATTTTTTTTTATAAGCATTTAAAGTTAAAATTTCGACAAAATTTATAAAATTTATAATTTAATAATTATTTTGTACTTATTAATGTATAAAATGTTCAACTTTTATAGCTAAAGATTGAAAATTGAAAACAAGGCTCCACGTAAATAGGTTATACATAAATTACTTTATGCACAATAATATCATCAATTATACTTAGTAACATCAGAGTCTGACTGACCGTTTTCGCTCAGAATCGTTTTTCTTATACAATGGTATTATATCATTGAATTCAAATTTAACACCATCCATTACAGTGACCCACTTGTAACCTACTGTACAGCAGAGCGACATCTACTTACCCACCTTTTTTTAAATTATAGTACTATTTTTTCTGTATTTGCCATTTGTTATATACCTACGTAATATAATGTATACCTATACGTATAAATTGTATCAAAAATTAAAATTTTTTTTAATTTGAAGTATAATCTAGAGGTAAGGAATGAACCAGAGATAAGGTATTCCACGATGAGGAAGGCAAGTTTACCTTTCAAATTTTGTTTTAAAATTCTGAACGGAGCGATGAATTATGTATTGATTTTACATTGATGACAACATTGTGTATTTTTTTTTTTGTATCTGTCACCGTTTAGGCAAGTAAAACTGCTTCGATTTTCTTCAACAGTATCTTGTTCGATGGAAAAGTGAATCTAGTTAATGCATTTTGGAGGTCAACATTTAAAATTCCCAATAGTTTTCAAAAGCACCAACAAAAACAACATAAAAATTTAGGAAAACGGGAATTTTTACGCAAAATTGGTTTTTAACAAAATCGATTTTTTTTTTTTTTTGGTGTAACTCTAAAATAAAAACCGTACATACATGAAATTTTTACTGATTGCTTATATTAGCATTTTCTATTATTTTAAGTTAGAATTTCATAAAAATTTTTTTTTTAAATCTAAGATTTTAAAATGTAAAACATAATTCTTCATAAATTTGTCTATATTTATCAAAAAAAAAATGGCTACATGAAAGTCAAATAAATTTTTATGAGCGTTTGAACTTCATATTTTTACAACATTGGATATTTACTTGATTTCTCAAGTAGCAATTTTCTTAATTTGTTGTAATTCAAAAACGATTAACTGTAAATATATGAAAATTTAAATGAATGTTTATATTTTCATTTTCTATACACCGTAAAATTTTGAAAATATTTTGACTCGTTTTGAGCTGTTTGCGGACATTTTGAATTTTGAATTTTTTTTTTTTTTTTTTGTAATTGTCAGTTCTACGCTATAAAGCTTCTAATCTACCATTAAAAAAATCCCACGTGAGTCTTACCACCTCTGATTTAGAAAAAGCTGAGTTATTCAAACTCCACTTTATAAAATAAAATTTCTTTTAAAATGTATTATTTGAGTAAGTAAAACGTATACTTAATAATTTAACAAAACATAATTTTAATACTATACCTATATCCAGATATTCTCAAATATTACCTACTAGATAAGTTAGCATTTATTACATAATTTAAGTTACAGGGTACATACGTATACCTACCTACGTTTGCTCGCTTTTTGCCTACTATACATAAAACATATTTATAAAATATAATATCATATTGGTAAATAGAAGTTATGAAGTAACTAAACTTATGTGTGAATAATATTCTACTATATACTTGAGGGAATGAATTAGGTATATTAATTATTCTGAGTAAGATTAACGTCGTTAGTGGACCGACGAAAATCAAGATATATTATTTTCCACACTACAATCCGAATGTTACGAATTTACGAAAAATTCAATTAGAAATCAAGCCACCGTAATAAATACGCAAACTTTCGGAGTTATATGTGTCCTTAAAACTGTGGGGAACACACAAAAATAAAACTGAAAATACTTGGTCGTAAAACTAATATATAGGTATACATTATACATAGCTAAAAGCTAAATAGCTTTCTCATTAAACGATTTTTCTGTAGGGTCAAATCAGCTTTCCATGTCCGTTCCAGAATCCAAAATACAGCTTTGAAAATACCTACGTGTGATATACCTACATATAATATTATATCTCAGTCATAAACCTACCTTTTGCGTGTATTGGTGTCTAGTGGTTAAGTGGTTTGGATAGCCGAATGGGCGTTAATAGCATGGTATCTTCACTCAGACACGTGAGATACTGAGATTATATAATATTATATATTTACGAGGCCAATATGTTCAAAAAAAAATATTCAGATGGGTGCAGCGTTTAAAAACTTCAAATTTTTACAAACTACTACAAACTTTCTACAAACTTTTTAGTGACTCTTTTGCTGGTGACTGTGGAAAATATGTAAACAATCAGTTTTCATTATTTCACACATACAAAATTCATCAATATTGATTTAAAATTTTAACCAAATATAATCTAATAAAACAATTTATTCAAAAACGTTAAAAATGTATATATATAATATAAAAAATTATCAATTAACATTTTATTTATTTATTATTATAAATTATTCATGGGAAATCGACTTTAGGGCTATTAGTTTATGAGATATAAATATTTAAAGTTTAGATGAGCGGTGTAGTGGACATAAATTTCGCGGGGTAACCCCGTACCACTCAACTCCACTCATCTAGACTTTAAATACTTATAAGTTATAACTATTATAACATATAAACTACTCGCACTAAAAGTCGATTTTTATGTATCGAAATACTTAGAAAAAAAATTCTGCTTTGGAATACAAAATTAAAACTTTGCTGTCATTAAAAAAAATTAAAAAATTAGAAGTATAAAAAATATTTAAAAATATTATTTTAATAACAAAGTTGTTTTGTAAACGACTTGAAACTATGTAAAAAAATATTTTCAAAAACAATTACACTTTTTGAAATAATGAGAGTTCAATTTTAAATGAATCACCCTGTATATAGTCTGTCGGGTAAACACATACGTTTAAAAGCTAAAAGGGCTATATCTACTTTTAATCATATCTTCATAAGGTACCAACCCGGCCACGTATAAAAAAATCTCAGGTGGGGCTAAAGCCCAATCAGTCCTACCCTGGTGCACGCCTATGACTGGCAATGTTCAAAACCACAAAATATTTGAATTCAAAAATGAACTCGGTATTTTTAAACCATTTTCGGTACCTACCAAACTTATTACAAAAAAAAAAAAATCACCATATTAATTGAAAATGTTGATAACTGAAGCTTTGAGATTTTTTATCTCGCTTCGGCGGAGTTACGGCCGTGGTACCGTAGACGGGAAGCGGCCACCGTCGATGTATCGTCCATTCTGGCGCATCGCCGTACGTCGATCGCAGACCTTCGTGGCTCTTGACAAGCACTCAGTGCTTATATAAGGTCCACGGTTGTAGCCGGAAGGAATTCAAACCCGGGAGTCCTCGTGTCTGTCTGTATGTAACGCTTTCACGCCTAAACGTAAAACCACTAAACCGAATTAAATGAAATTTGGTACAGAGATAGATTAGACCTTGGAAAGACACATAGGCTACATTTTAACACTGCCATAAGATGTAAGTGTGTACTATAAATGAATAAAAATATATAAAACGTACAATTTTAATGCTCAATTAACATAATATTGTATATTAGGTACCTACCTATAAACTTATAAAGAATCAAATTATTTTTTAATTTATTTAAAAACATTGATACACCTCTAGAGCTATAACAGACGTTGGGAAAACAATTAAAAATTTAATAAATAAAAATTTAAAAATCTAAAAAACATAGAATATTGGATATTTATTGCAAGAAACTTAAAAACCAACATTATAAAAGTATAATTATATAATTAAAAAAAAATAGCTACAGGTAACAGGTGCGACTGCAGCGCAGCCTGTGGCCATTTAATTGTTCGCTTTTTCTCGACTAATTTTGATAAGCGGCGACCGCCCGAGTTTGGCCTCCTTATCAGTCATTTAGATTTCCAGAGATCGTTTATTAAAATACTGTTTGTCTGTTTTATAAACTATAAATTGTACTAGGTGTAATCCACGGCTCTATCTATTTATCTGAAGCTGTGGTTTAGACTTAATAATAATACTGCTTACAAATTACAGAATGGAAAACAGAATAGTTTGTGTGCCGGGTAAGTTTTTGATGATATGTATAATGAGTATTACCGTCAAATTACAATTTTTAAACTAGTTAGTACTTTTTTTTTTATTTTAATTCGTATTAAAATTACATTTTTATTGAATTACGTGTGACGCTTTTAAATAACCATTTATATTATGTATCAGACTAGTTGATCTTTTGTAGATTTTTTTTTTATAGAAGATAATTTGTTTATTTTAATTTTTAATAATATAATTTAATTCTATTCAATAATGTAATATTCTTATTATTTAATAAATACTAATAATATTCTGTGTATAGTTACCATTTTTAAAATGTAGAAAGTACACTAGCTCTCACTTATTGCCTATGGTAGAATATCTGTATACCATCGTACATTTTGTGAGTACCTATACTAAAAAAATATTAACTAGAGAAATGAGTTAACACTGTATACCTCAATATACCACTATAGTATTATACTTATAATTTTCCAAACAGCTTTATTTTTAACTACTTCTTTAATCCCCTGCATTGTAATAATCATATTAGGTGATACACAAAACTCAAATTTATACGTAAACATTTTTGTTGAGATTTATATTTAGTTGTGTGATTCTGAGATGTTAGTGATTTTAAATTTCAAATATGTAGCCTTTTATGATTGACTTCAACTTTGTAAAAATATTGTTTGAAACTTATTTTGTTTTAAAATTCATGTTTCTCAATACAATAAAAATGCCATGACTATACCATAGTATGAATTTTTTTTTGTTTTAATGATCTCTTATTCGTTTTTGCTATTAAAACAAATTAATAATTGCATGTAGGTACTTGTTTGTACCCATTAATATTTTAATTTAAGAGGATGCTACCCATACATTTGTTGTCTCCGTCTTACACACGCACGACATAGCAAATTGTCGTTCACTAGTTTCAACAGTATGCTGTTAGAGTTTTGATACTAGAGTAAATTGACCTATTATAACATGTTAAGATAATAACTGTGCTTAAGCGTTGACTTTTGTTTGATATTTTAATTTTCAAGCAAGATATGAGAATTTTCAATTTTTGTTAATTTACTTACACACTATTTTAACTAGCAAATAGAAATTTGCTATGTCGTGCGTATGTAAAACGGAGACAACAAATGCATGGGTAGTGTCCTCTTAAAGTATATTACCTATAGGTACTATTTTAAATTATGTATTTATTTGTTGTATTATTTGTAATGTTATGCCAATTTAAATTAGTCTTTATTATTTATTAACTTTTAATTATGTACCTAATGTGGCGAACATATATGTAAATACAAAATAGTTTTTTTACTCAAATGATTTGTTTATATTTAGGACAACGGCTTTGTCGACTAGAATCAACACACACATTAGGTAAAGGGACATACAAAAGACAAGATTACATTTATTCTAGTTTGGCTGGAATTGTGAATGTAGATAATACAAACAATAAGGTGAACAAATCTATGGAATTATAAAAAAAAAGTAAAAATCATATTAAAACTATCATTTGTTTTAGATATCTGTAGTGGAAGTTCTAAGTAAAGATCAGACTATTGTTCCGGCACCTGGAGACATTGTAACAGCAATGGTAATATAACTTTAATTTACAACTTATAATGATAATAAATATAATAATGTATACATTTTTCCTGTTAGGTTACTACATTAAACCAAGATATGTGCAAGTGTCTTATTACAAGCGTCTGTGGACACGAGTTGAATGAAACGTATAGAAGTAGCCTAAGAAGACAAGACGTACGCATGAAAGAAATTGACAAAATTGATATGTTACAGTGTTTTAGACCGGGAGATATAATATTGGCTAGAATAGTAAGTGACACACATTGGTTGTCTGATTCTCTTGGATATCACACACCAAACCACCATTAATATTTATGACTCACATTTAATTTTCAGTTGCCAATGACTGAAGCTCATACCTTTAAACTAACGACTGCTGAAAATGAACTTGGTGTAGTTATTGCTTGCAGTGAATATGGTAGGTGTTTACTGACCTATGGTTTTAATTTACTTTTAAAACTCATATTGTGTAATTTTTAGGACATCCAATGACCCCAATTAGTTGGACTGAAATGAAATGTACAAAAACAAGTGCAATAGAATACCGAAAAGTAGCCAAAATTGTTCAAGACAATGCTGATGAAAGCATTTAAAGATATAAACAATTTTTTTTTCAATATACACATTTTTGTGTATGAATGAATTGTTTTTTTTAAGGATCATATTTTGCTGTAAAATAAAACAAAACAACTTAAAAAGAGAAAAATTATAACAGTATTTATTACATTTTTATTCCAACACTATAAGATGAAATAAAATAAAAAACCTATGTCAAGAGACTTGAGAAGACTTAATTTTATTTAACTTTTTAATTTGAGCAAGCTTATAAAATTCTTGCAATTCTTCTTCAAATGACACTTTTTCAGGAGTTTGTGCTTTCACTACTGGTGCTAAAGGTTGTTTGTATCCATACCAGTCGGTTAACCATTCATCGTCTAAAAAATTTTTAATTACATTAAATAGTTGGTTTTTTTTTAGTACAAACATATTACTTACCTAAATCGTAGTAAGGAGTTTGAGTTTGTTTTCGTTCGCCAAATCTAATATCCAATTGAACTTCAGTATCATCGTCATTTCCATGAGCGATAGCACGGTCAGCCTCCGAATTCTCAGAATATGTTACAACGCATAATAAACACGAAAACTATAAAATATAAAAAATATATGTAAAAATGAATTGTTTATATTTAATAGTTATCTTTATGTACTCTGGTTTTTTATGAAGTGTTAAAGATTGTATTGTACCAAATTCCTTGAACCGATTGTATAAATAACGCTTTCCAAGTTTGATTGGTATCTGTCCAACATATACTACCCTTTTCTGTTCTTTGGGCCTAGATAATTTAATTTGTACAGTAACAAAACGTTTGAATATACTTTCTAGTATAATTAAACAATAATGCGTATCCGCATTACCTTTGAAGAGCGGTTCGTGCATTTTGATTATATTGTGATCCTTGCGAAGGAGCATCGGTTCTGTTACGAGTATAATAATCATCTGGATTGGATGATGTTGATGATGAGCGGCTACTTTTATTATTATAATCAGACCTTATAAATCAAGAGATAAAATATTAATTATTAATAAATATTAAATTGCTTATAAGTTGTAATAATTTATAACTAACCTTGATGAATTACGGTAAGACGAATGTACTCTAGTTTGGTGACCTTTTTTTTGGGACTTATCATGTGTGTTTGGATATTTTCCTTGTGTTTTATCATTAGACAACATTGAATCATCGGAAGTACTTTCATTATCTAAAAATAAAATAGAATTTAATAAATATTATTAAGGGTTTTAAATTAAAAAAATCACCATTATCTTCTATTAAACTGCCCTTCATCAAGCTAGAGGTCTTTGCTATTTCTGATGCTAAAAGAACAAAACAGTTTAAGTTAGTTTAAGGGCTGCTATTCTACAATATGATAAAAAAAATTACTTTAATTACTAAAAAGTGATTTAGGTTAAGCAAATACCCCAACAGTTTCACAAAAATAAAATACATAAACCTGCTAAATAATAATTTTAAAAACCAATTTAATAAAATTTAGCTTTATACACTATTAGTTCTTTAGTTTAATAGATCTATAATACAATATTACCAAAAGATGATGGTAGAAGTTTTTTGATGTATTCAATTTTCATCCGCTTTTTTTGTAGTTCTTCATCTTCATTGTTTATTTCTTTAGCAGAAGTATTTTGTTCTTCTTTATCATCAATCTTTCTTTTTTGGCCAGTGAAATGTTCAGCTGTGTTTCGATCAAACTCTTCTTTCATTGCTTTCATTTTAACATTATCTGTCGCAACAATGTCTATTGCAGGCTCTTCTTTAATTTCTAAAATAAAATTATATACAATTTTAAATCATGGTATACAATATAGTATGTATTATTATTATATACAAATGTTACCTGAAATATTTATCAAACCCATTTTTTCTCTTTTTGCTCTAAATTCTTCCCATGAAATTTTTTTTTTATCTGTTTGATAATCTATATCCTCAGTTTTTGCAATTGTTACCATGTTTTTTAAGATAATTTCTTGACTTTCTGCATTTTCGTTAATTAAATCAGAAGAATGAATTTCATTTGGATAAACAAATTTCGTTTCTTTTTCAGATTTTAAATTATTTAAGGCGTTTGGTTGAATAGTGCTATTATCATTTTCAGGTTCACGTTTTATAATGGGTATTTTATATTTCACTGAAGTTAGACTATTACCTAGATCTTTTGGTTTGTAATTAAGGTTGTATATTAAGTGGTTTTTAGAATTGTCAGTTGTTTTGATAGAAATGCCGTTAGTGCCTCGATGTTGAGAAGCAAAACCTTTTGGTGACGAAACAATTTTATTAATTTTTACTGAACTATGACTTACAGCCGTACTTTTTATACCATTCGAAGAAGAATAGGATGGATTAGTCACCATTTCAATATTTTCTTTACTAGTGTCATAGAAATCTTCAGGTTCACGTTTTATAACAGTTGTTGCAAGTTTCACTGAATTTTGATTATTGCTAATTTTTTTTGGTTCAAAATGAAAGTTATGTGCTATGTGTTTAACACTATCATTTTCAGTAGCTTTTATAGACATTTTATTATTAGCTCGACGTTTAGATGCAGAATTTTTTAATAATGATGATAATCTAATTTCTTCTTTAACAAAATTGCGGTCATTTGATGTACTGTTCAAGTTGTCAGCAGAATAACAAGGTTTTACTTCTTTATTAACAATGGGTTTTTCGATAGACTTATCAACATTTTCAGGTTCAATTTTCACAATTGGTGTTTGAACTTTAACAGAGATTTGATTAGTACCTAAATGTTTTGACTTACTAGGATGATTAACATTATTGGTAGTTTTTAAAGATATTTTATTAATACCCTGACACTTGGAAGTTGATTTTTTTAATAATAAAGGAGTAACACTATCTATAACTTTAACCACATTATGACTACTATTTGTACTTTGTGAACCATATTTACTGACACTATTTTTCACTTTCACCATATTGTGATTATTTGATGTAATTTGTGAATCATTAGGAGAATAATTAAGGCCAACAATGGTTTCTTCAATTGTTTCATTTTCATCTATAGGTTCACATTTAATAATTGGTGTTTGAACTTTAACTGGAATTTGATAATTGGCTAAATCTTTTGGTTCACAAAAAGGATTTAAAAGATGTTTAGCATTAGAATTATCAGGAGTTTTAATAGAAATTCTGTTAATTCCTCGACGCTTTGGAGTAGAACTTTTTAATAACGAAGATGAAACAATATGTTCCTCACTTTTTTCCAAACCTGTGTTATTTTGTAAACCATCAGCAGAATAATATGGATTTACTTCCATTTCAACCAAGTTTTCTTCAACATTATCTTTGACATCTTCAGTTTCACATTTTACAATAGATGAATTAATATACCCCAACATTTGATTATTAATCTGTTCTGTTTCGCAAAAAGGATTATGTATGAGATGCTTGACATCAGAAGTTCCCGTTGTTTTTATAGAAGTTCTATTAATGCCTCGCTTCGGAACAAAACTTTTTGATAATGATGAAGGAATATTTTCTTCTATTTTTACAAAACTAAGACTATCAGCAGTATCTACAGAATTATCAGCAGAATAACATTCATTTAACTGTTCTTCTTTTTCAATTTTAATTGTGATTTGACAGTCTTTATTTTCTGAAACAGAATTTTATGTATTAATATTTATTAAAATAATGGCAATGATTATATTAGACATATAATTACCATGAGTACTAAACAGTTCTTGGTCAAATAGTTCTGAAAAACTCATATTTTTACAATCTTCTGGAAGTTCAAAACCTGTATTATATCTTGATACCCTAAAACATAAAAATGATGATTATAGATAACTCTATTAAAATTGCAATACTTAAAGAACTAAATTACACTTAAATATATATCAGTTTAAAAAAATGGGAAGGTAAGTAACTGCTCTGCTATAAAGTAGGTATCTAGTGTACCTCATCATTGAGTAAGACACTGTAATCTAGTGTTAAATCTGAATTCAATAATTAAACCATTGCATACAAAAAATTATTCTGAGCGAAAACGGTCATCAGCCTATAGAACTAATAATTTATGGTATATTTAAACATTGTTATTAAAGTAATTTATTTTACTATCTATCAGTAATACAGTAGTAGGTTGAATTCATTTTTGGCAAAAATATTTGCATTTAAATAGATATTGTCTTTTGAGTCAGTACAGACTTACCAGAGCAATGTGAATAGGTTTATGGTATAAATATGCAATAGCATAAAATTAATCTAAATGTTTGAAAATGTCATTGTGTTTATAAAATAAAATAATTCAAGTTTAAGTTTCAAGTCCTCTCTAATTATTTTAAATTACAATAAGATAACTGTTTTTTATTTAAATATCTAATGTCATCTAAATTTGAACTTGAAAAATGTATAACAAAGTAACTGTTTATATATTTATAGATTTTTGGTTTTAGTATAACAACTTATGAGAAACCTTGTACTAAATTTTCAATTGTTTTTCACAAAATACCCGTTTTTCCGGCTATCTTGAAAAGTAGTAAATTTTTTACTTCTTCAGTAACACTTTAATTCAATTTCCTATTTCAGAATATTAACGATCTCAACTTGGTTCTCAGCCACAGCCACATGTAAATGCAACTTTCTATAATATAGGACTTTTCAAGTTGCGAGTTGGTCAATCCTTATCTAAACCATTTTCACAAATTAATGAAGTTCCTCTGAGCTTAACAATTCCAGTCACATTCTTTATTGCCATCATTATTACGATCCCATCAACTTTATACGCCAACAACTTCAATATATATTGCAGCGGTAAAAGCATAACAACCTACGAAACGCAATTACAGGTTCTACTTCTCCATGATAAATCTCAAAATATAATGAACACAAAGAACTGCAAACACTACCCTATAAATATAAAAATTGTTACTAAAACTTAGTAAAAGCAACATAATTAAAATGCTATATATCTACTATGTTTGAGAAAAAATGTTTATGATCAAAACATATCAAACATCTAAAAAGTGTTATTGTTACACATGCTAAACATTACTTAAGTTCTCTCACATTCCACATGGAGCACTAAAACACATATTCTAACACAGATCTATAAATCTCTTATTCAATCAAAACTGAATTATGGCACTTTTATCTGGTCAAATGCAAATAAATCTGGTTTTAGACTGTCCATCAGCGCTTAACGCTAAATTCCAATTCACACAATCTAACTGACATTCCTCCATTTGATATAAGAAGACTTAAATTCTCATTAAATCCGGTATTAAGACTGGCTAGTACCATATTATCACTTAACTTTACTCCTCACTCGAAAGAATACGCAATTACTTCAAGGACACCAATAAGAAAACCCCTCAATCCAACGATTGAATCCCCATGGATGAATGCTATTGACACCTCGATTGATACAAACATTTAACTCTCAAATTTAAAAAAAAACTCAAAAAATCCATCAATTTACAATGAATATTATATTTATCTCTATATATAAAAATGGATCCCTGTTTACCTTAGTCATCGCATCACGCGTGAACGGCTGGACCGATTTCGCTAATTTTTTTTTGTTGTGTTCGTAATTGTCAGGAGAAGGTTCTAATGTAATACAATTTTAGAAAAATACACTGGAAAAGTATGGAATCTGTATGTAAAAGAACAACAACAATGACGTCACTATCCAGCAAGAAAATAAACTTTATTTTTGTTTATTGTAAGGTTGCTATATGTTATGATTGAATATAACAGTTGTAGACATGTTGTTATATTTTGCCAAAACCATAACAACAAAAATAAGAGTTAGCGAAAACGGTCCTAATCAAAAATTTCCAACGTAAATTTCAAAACTGCAGCAATAGACTAATATACACATTACTATCATAACAAGTAATATACTTGGTTATAAAGAAGAATACAATTGTTTTCAAAAAAGTGCATGAGATCAGCTAGTACTTAAATAAGTATTTAAAAATAATAGGCAAATATGCAATTACTTGCATGGTTACCCGTTATATGTATTTATTAAATGATTAATAACTAGTGCCTACTTTTATAATATATTATAAAATAATTAATAACAGTTTTATGGATATATAAACCAAATCTAGATTTTATCAAAATATACTCTATACAAGCTAAGAACAGTACTCGCCAGGGAACGAATTTTTAAGAGCGCCAATCAGGCCAACAACCACCCCACCATCGAATCTACTATCTGTATGCCTATTTTGAAATAAAGCCGCCCTACTGTGCACAAATGGGCCACCGAGTATGGTTTTTAACTTGAATAACGTTGCTATATTATAGTAATAATTATATCATATATTAAACTGATAATCAAGAAATTAACAAATGATTAAAATAATAAAATATATTTTTAACAATCATAAACAAAATAAATTTGTAAATTAAAAAGACAATTCAGGCACTTTGTTTATATGCTTTTAATCAACAATCAACTAAAACCATTTTTTATGTTTGAAATGTATGTTTTTCATTGTTTATTTGATATGAAACTGTAGGTAACAGAATTTAATTTGCCTTATCAATATGATTGAAATTAAAAACAAGATCCTAAATTTTATTAATTGAAACCCTATCTATTATCTTATCTTAAAAAACTAAACAAATAATTTTTTTGTAAGTTTTCATTGACTCTAATTGTTGTGTTCATGAAATAACAGAAATATTCTACACTTTGAAGTGTTATTAAAATATAATATAATATAACCTTGAAAAAAATGTTCAAGATAACTTAAATTAAATTAGAAAAGGTCAATATAAATTATAATAATTACATATTTTAATATATTTATATTAAAAATGTTATCAATTTTTCACAAACTCTACGAGTATTGATCTAACTACCTAACTCAATGATATCAGATATATATATATATATATATTATATATATATATATAGGTGACTTGCAAATTTAAATATTCAACTCATACTAGTCTCATATACCATCTTATTTAATCTTACATGAGGCGTAATTATTCTTGTATAATAGAATAAATACAGTTTCTTAATCATAAGCATACAGGCATCCCACATAAATAAGTATGTACAGTGCACATAATTAAATATATATTTAACAATCATAAAATAACTTACGACGAATAATATGAATCAAAAATATAATCCAAATTGGCTTGATTACTAATCTCATTCACCTAAAACAAATAAAAAGTTTAATGTTAAACAATATCTTTCATTTTTAAACAATGTGAAAAAAAAACTACAAAAATAATCTGTACCTCGGCCATGTCATAAGGTGTAGACTGATCATTGAAGGAGAAACAGTCCTTTGCTGGTGACCTACAAAATGAAATAAATATAAATCTGGACAAAAAAATGATGCAAATCTGAAACTCACTCTATCACGTCTGAATACATAACTGCCAATTTAAAACTAAGCAATATGGTAAAACTTGCCAAGTGTTGTCTTTATTAGTATCTATGCGTAATAGTGTTTATGTATAAAATATTATAGGTACCTATATAAATATATTACGGCACAACAAAAACAACTACAAGTACAAGAAATACTCAAACATCGTACCTAGTAAGGGTAATTTACCTAAAAACAAAAAAATAACAACAAAAATAAAAATGGTTTGAAAACAGTAGGGATCAAAAAACATGCAAGGTGGTGAAAAACAAGTATTAGCAACTGGTAGTGACATTGTCTTTTAGCGGTTGTAGCTACTAATTTAAAACTACAGACTTACCTAACCTAAAAGACTTGAAAAACGTACAGCGCCCCTCAGAAGTAGGAGTAATGGCACACTACACTATAATAGTAGTAAAAATAGTAGTAATAGTAGCAACTATATAGCAATTTTATCGTAGATGGTTGTGTTGTAGTACTGGGTGGCAATTGACTAGTGCGAGTTTCAAGTAGTTGATTAATAGAATATATTAGCAACAGCAGCAATGACAGTGGTACTATGGTAGTTATTGGAGTAGCAGCTGGAACAACGGCGATCGACGACTTATTTGACGAAGTCCCGTTCAAAGGAAAACGGAACGCGCACTTATCCGAGAAAAAATAATCCACCGCTGAGTCGGGCCGACGTCGTTTGTTGTTTAGGAACTATTATTATTAATAACACATCGACCGGATCAACGCTATTATATTATTCTATTGTAATTTTATATTATGTAAAACGACAACACAAAATAAAAATCATAAATAAAAAAACGTGCAGTGCGCGCGCGTGTGCGTACGACGTACACCGTACGTAAGTGCGTTTACCGTTTACGCTAAGCCGTTTGCCGACAACGATATCAGCGATGTCGACGTTTTTACTGTTTATCGACGACGACTTGCCTCACACAGTCACACCGCTCTCGAATTTATTATTTATAACTAAAAAATATATTTTATTATAATGGACCGCGTCTTCCTCGTCTAAAATCTACTCGGTAGTCAGTACTCGTCTTTGCACAATCGGACTTCGACATTGGACAACCTCACGTGGTCACATGCTCTGTTATCACTTGACGTCCGTGATTTTGATAGAGAATATGCGATAGAGCGGCAGTCGTGGAAGAAGACGTCGCGTCGTCGCAGTCATACTACCGGCACGCGTAGTACTACGAATAATAATACTATATAGCACAGTCAAGACCGTGAATACTATAATATATCTTAATTCACGCGTAGTAGTGTAGTACCCACGATTCACGAATACCTATATTGTAATAACTAATAATCAAACAAATATATACCTATCACAATTATAAGATATTATCATGGTTCCTTAAATCGTGCATATAGGCTATTATATATACATGACAAAATAGATTTCGTCTATTTTGTCATGAATATAATATAAATACAGTTCCGCAATAACCGGGTGTGTTGCGTACGTCACACATACGGGCCCAGCCTATAATGGGGCCCAATGATATAAACTTAAAAATATGTTGAAATAAAGAAAATAAAACCATTTTGTTATAATAATAATTAAGAAAGATTGAACAATAAATCGATTTTGTTTTGAACACGTCACCATAGTACATCAACGTTTCTTTTGCGGCCTGTATAACCGTTATTAAAAATAGTTTGTTTGCAATTGATTAAAGCTCGTCAAGCGAAGGAACGCGCATTTTAAGGGGCCTAGTGCGAGTGTATGTGACGTGTCAATTATTGGTGTCCATATTTGCTATGAGGGAAAAACGCGACCGAGCTCGCTTTTATATTACACGTTGAAAAGGCGGCATCTTCGATAGTCAGTGTCTTATAATCGCTCAATGTTCTACCCATTTTGTTTACGTATAGGTATGTGAAAAATTAGTTGCGATACTGATTTGAATTTATAATTTAAATGATTACCTACTTAATTAACATTTTTAATCGAATGGTTAACGTCTGACACCCTCAGGGTTGGACTAGGTCACCGGGACACAGGGATTTTCCCGGTAGGCCGCCATGAAAATGATCATATGGGGGCTGCAGTAGGCTATTAGGGGTCGGTAATAAGCAGTGCAGGGGCCTTTGTAAGTGTTAAATGGCAATAAAACTAATAATATAATATTATTAATAGTATTTAACTGTTGTGATAACCGTGCCTACCTATAGCCAAAACTATATAGTATGTAACGTTTAAATATAAAAGACTGAGGACCGGGATATTATTAATACTACTATTAATATTATATTTATTTTAATGTAAGCAAATATTATTTGTTTATTTTCTCTATCTTTAAAAGGTATGATTACATATTATATTACGACGTCCTGCACTAGTATGTTTTTGATTGTGCATTTATGCTATTTATAGCAATTATCAATTGAATGTTATATTTTTTTTCATCAACTTTTCGTGTCAGCGTCTGTTGAAATATTATGGTAACATTGGTAACCATGAATAAATACATTTTTGTAGATAATTAGATAGATCCATAGACGTCCTATAAACTAATGAACAGCCGCTGTGCATTCCACGCATTCCGCCCTTCCATCAATGCACGGGAATCATATAAGAGAAAGAAAGATAAAAGAACGAAGAGAGAAAAGAGAGAAAGAACATAAAGGGGGTAATCATTGACGTATAAAACTAATACTATATTTCCCCACGTTACCTTTTCTCTTTTACTCTATATCGTACCCCTGACCTCTCTCTCTCTAAGCGCTGTCCATTAGTTTATAGGTCTATGGATAGATCTATTTAGTAATGGTGGTACCATTCTACGTGTGTTATGAGTTATAATACTATTTTAGTTTTTATATAAGTATTATTATTTTGTAAAATTGAAGTGTTATCATCAAAGTTTGGTTGAATAGTTTATATTATACACAAACTATGAATAACTTAATCAAAAACAAAAAAAGAAAATATCGTGTAGGAGCAGAAAAACGTAGAGAACCATTCAAAAAACAAATGACTAAAGAAGATGTATACTAAGAAACAAAATCTAATGTTTTTTTAAATTTTTTTTTGTGACTTTAAATTTGAGTATAAATTCACAATAATTTTTATGAGTCAAAATCGTAAAGCGTTGGAAATTATTTTAATTTAGAAATTCCTAAAAATTGTCTATTTATATCCAAGATTTTAAAATTGACTTCAAGATTTCTTAGAAGTTTTTCTACCTTTAACCAAAAAAAAAATGCTTACTGGAAAGTCAAATGAATTATTTATGAGCGTTTAAACTTTAAAGTTCAAATGTTTAAGAATTGTACCAGCTGCAGTATTTACTCGATTTCTCTTGGAACGATTTTCTTAATTGTTGTCCAAAAATGAATACTGTAAGTACTTGAAATTTACACCAACTGTTAATTTGATCAGTTTCTAATTTCTATAGGTACTTGATAACATTTTCTAAATAATTTGTCTCAGCTTTAGCTGTATACGGATTTTTTTTATTATTATTATTGTTCAATTCGCTTCAACAACAAATATATTATTAGCGTATTTTAGCGTATTTTTTTTTTTAATTACAATTTCTATTTCTTTAAATGTTAAATGTTATCGTCATCATTGGCACAAATACACAATTGACAGAGTGTGTGAATTTGGCATTCATATTATTGTGTCTTGTGGATCTATGAGCGGGTAGATACAGTACCTATACTTACTTTTATATAAACACAATGGCCAAGAACTATTATAGTTATTATTATTTTGGATTCTGAGCCGAGCGATGAATGTATTGATTTTTAAATATTGTGTGCGTTTTTTTAAATTCCATTTCCAGTCTTTTCTTACATTTTGGGGCAAAAAAAAAATGTCACCACGCCCGATACCAGTAAACATAATATTATACTTTCACATGGTCAAAACCTTCAATATATTATTATTTTGTTGAGATTTTGTACGTAACAAAAAAATTGTTAATTAATGTTCTTTATGGGTCCTAGTGAGTCCCACACTCCCTGCAAGTGAACATAATCATGTCAGTAGGGCCATTATTATGTTCAAATAAATAAAAACGTACTCTGTAATGCTAAAGCAAGAAACAACATTTTACAGAGTAATTTTATCACATCATAATTTAATGAAAAGTTATTAAACAATTTATGTTGAATGAATGAGTGATTTAAAATTTTGATAATAGTTATGCCGAAAAAATGAAATACAACTTAAGTTGCAAAAAACAATAAATATTATAATTACGGCACTGCTGACGTCCGTGTTTCTGGCCACTCTGTAATTACAGTCATCCGTCACTCGCCCGCCGTGAGTTCTGCGGTCTCCGTCGCCGCCACGCCGTCAAAGGGTCTCGCGTGTCGGCGACCTCGAGCACGTGACGTCTGCGATCCCATCTCGCTACCGCCGGTGGCCGGAGAACGTGTTCGGTGACTTACCGCCGATCACTCTAAAAGTGCACTGTCACGTACCTAAACCTCGACCCCATGTAATAACCTCACCTTGTCCACCAAGGTCCAGGAGGGAAACTCTCGGGACGGTTTCACTTCAGGGAACAACAGCAGAAATGCGTACGGCCTTCGTGATACCTTTACACGCAGTGGACGCGATCCTCGCCGCCGTACATCAGCGCGTTTTGCTAGCGTTGCCCCGGGTTCAGCCAGCTGGTCAAGTCTCCAAAGCTGTTCTTGACCTCAGCTCTCCTGTCCAAAGTGACGAACTCCGCCTAGTCACTGGACGCTTTCACCGCCGCCTGCATCGCTGGCACAGCGACCACATCGTCTTTCATCCATTCAACCGGTCAAGTACTGGATTCGTCGTCCAGTTGAAGGGTTTTCGACGAGTCGTCGCCCGCAAACTTTATCGCATAATTGCATAAAACAAAAGGCCCGCTAGATCCCCGATAGTCGGTTCCTCATCAATGACGTCGATTCGTCTTAGTTTTTCTTCCATCAGTTCGTAATCGATGTTGTTCATGATTTTGTGTAAGACGTCTTTAATGATGGTTTCGATTTCGTGGATCGTTTCGTTATTTTGTGATTCAGCCATTTTCACAGGTAAATTCTTCGCGTGTAGGTAGTTAGAATAATTTGCAATTGAGCCGATTCCGAATTTCGTCCTAGGCCGTCATCGATAATTTAAAACAAACATCGTTTGTCGGCTGGATTTTGGGCCCGTTTATTTTTCCAAAACACCATTATTTATATTATTATTAGTATACCATTACTGTACTTACGTTATAACGCAGTGCCGCAGTGGTATACTATTGTATTACAATATTTTAACGATGATATATTTATCGATCTGCATTATATATATAGGTACTGTTATACTCGTTTTATACTTTTATATGTGAAGCCTTTTAGATTCTAATCGTAGCGATTAATGCGTATTGAGATTTTACAATCGTGTGTGTTTTTGTGTACCTATGTGAATAGGTACACAGCGTTTTATGGTAGAAAAAATGCTTTGTTATTCAACATTGGGGATGATTTCTGATTGCAAATTGGATCTAGTTGGTACCTTTAAAGGGTGACATTGAAAGTTATTTTCTTAATAGTTGGGAAAAACTTTTTATTAGCATCTTCTATATATTATTATATGGTATACATTTCAATCCATTTTCTATTTTCTATTTATATGTATTTTTTTCTACTACTACTCCTGACTTTAAAACAACTCTTTTTTTAAACACCTTACACAATTTGTTTAAAAATAATTTAATAACAAGATGTGATATACCATGTACATTGTACATATATTATATATTATACTAACGTAATTAATAATTTAATGTAATTCACCATGTCCCCATGATGCATCCATATCCTGTTTATTTTGGTCACTTATTAAGAATATCATACATTTCATCATTAAATACATAATATATTTTTTGTCGCATCTGCATCGTCGCATCTGCACCGAAAGTCTGGTTTTCGATAGCGGTTGAACTTGAAGCGTTGGATAGCGTCCCTTTTCCGTCCAGTATCACATATCACGCGCGTATCACCTACACAACCAGACTGAAATCTATACAAAACATACACTTTTGGTTACATCTCATATTATTATTATTATATAACCTCCGTGGATCCATGCATGACGTTTAAAATAAATAAAACCAAATCGTTTATTTCATAAAATATGAAATCAGAATAGTTATAGTCTGGTTGTTGCATAGATCCCTGCAATACCTTTGCCGTTATTGATGAACGCATAGGCGTGACAAAAAATAGTATGTGTGGCTCGTGCGGAAAGAGAGTTATTTCAGCCTCGCCTACAGTTCGTGCCCCTCTCGTCGCCTGCGACTTAAATAACTCTCTTCCCGCCCTTGCCATATAATATATACTATTTTGTCACGCCTGCACTGAAAGTTTAGTTTTCGATGACTGTTGAAGCGTTGGAAAACGACGTTTTTCCGTCCAGCGGGCTGTAAAGTGGGAATCTCCAAAAGTACCGGGCGGTAAAGTGGAAATCCCCAAGGGTACTGAGCTCAGATATCACGCGTTTCTTCAGTACAAACAGACACTAAAATCTATAATACGGTCCTTACAGAACATAAACTTTTGATTACATCTTATATTCATATTATAAATTATAATCTCCATACATGACGCTTAAAAATAAAAACAAATCGTTTCTTTCATGAAATATTGTTTTTGTAGAATAGTCTAGTTGTTGCATAGATCCTAGCCTGAATTACCTTTGCCGTGATGGCGCGTTCAATGAACGCAGAGGCGTGACAAAAAATAGTATGTATGGCTGGTGTGAGAAAGCAATTTCAGTCTTGGGCGAACGTCACCCACGACTGAAATAGTTCACTTCCCGCCCTTGCCACACAATATACTTCATTATTTTCTGTTCTATGTATCTAATGGAAAAATTCATCTAATAACTTATTATCTACTTTAGCAATGTCGTAGCGATTCAAATGTCTACGTCTGTTGTTGTATAATGATTTCTTATTTTTTTCAATATTTAGCTTGTATTACTTTGTAAGTAGGTACCTAGCTAGCAGTCATCATATGACTTTAATACTTTACTACCAAATATAAAGAAGATATTGCAGTTCTAACTTCACTCGTCAACTTATTCTAATCAAGAGCTATTTACCTTCTAAATTACAAACCAATCATTTAAAAATATGTCAATTCATGATAGATATAGCTGTAAGCTGATACTATTGTCAAGGAAGAGTGGACTTCAAAATTACCCTATGTATTTATCGGTATTATAATATTTTTAACTATATCAATGACATCTGCCTTAGCTAAGCGATCATTTTCAAAGCTTAAACTTTTAAAAAAGTTATTTACCTAACAGTGTTACACAAGCGAAAAGATGGACTTTCAAGTATAGTTTTTTTGTAATATTGCAATCATTTATGCCACTAAATAGTATAGCTTTATACTTTACATTTTAAGAAATAACTTTTTTTGGGGGTGCGGGCGCCAAATATGTTGTCGCGGGGCCCAACATTTTCTAACACGGAGCTTTGAGTAGGGAGAGGGAACCATACATGTATATTGCGACATTGCGTAATTATAGTCAATACTGAATTCAGGTTTAGACATTTGGTAAAAACCAAATGTTACTTATCAGTTATCATAAGTAATTTATTTTAGTATTAGGCATTAATACTACAACCAATAGGTTAAATTCATTTTTGTCGAAAAAATATAATTTTGTGTATAAAATTATAAAATATAATAATATACTTTAAGAATTTTAAGTAGGTACCCAGAAATAATATTTTTAAATTACAACAAAATAACTAAAATTGTTATTCTTCGTTTAAATACTATCCAATTTCTTCCGAATTTTGAACTTCAAATGTCTATGGAAAAATGTGTTTTGTACATGTTTTATATATTTTTTAGATTTGTTGGTTACAATATGAACTATGTTCCGATGTTCGAGAAACCTTGTTTTAAATTTTCAATCCTTAACTATAAAAAGGTAGGTCAGTGGATGTCGCTTTGCTGTACAGTAGGTTCCAAGTGGGTCACTGTAATGGATAGTGTTAAATTTGAATTTAATGATATAATACCATTGTGGCATTGTATAAGAAAAACGATTTTGGGCGAAAACGGCCAGTCAGCCTATATGATATTACCAAGTATATTTGATGATATTATTGTGAATAAAGCAATTTATATACATATAACTTATTTACGTGGAACCTTGTTTTAAATTTTCAATTCTTAGCCATAAAAGTTGAACATTTTATAAATTTTTAACTACAAAAAAATTATTAAATTTTAAATTTGATAAATGTTGTCAAAATACAAACTTTAAATGCTTATAAAAAAAAATTGTGCCCATGTATTTTTAATATTTTTCAACTGCTATTGTAACAATATATCAGGAGCCTTGCATTAAATTTTCACGCTTTTTTACCCAATAAATAAAATTTTACTGATATTTATAGAAAAAAAAACTAAAAAAAATGGAAACTGAAAATTTCCGTCAAAATACTTGGAAAACGTTATGGTGTACAGAAAATGCTAATATAAACATTCAGTCAAAATTTCATGTACCTACAGTCATTTGTTTTAGAGTTGCACCAAAAACCAAAATCGATTTTCTCAAAAACAGATTTTGCGTAAAAATTCCCGTTTTTCCTTAATTTTTCTTTTGTTTTTCACGTCGCTTTTAAAAACTACTGGGAAATGTTTACTTTTGACCCTCCAAAATTACTAACTAGATTCACTTTCCTATCAGAAAAGTTACTGTTGAAGAAAATCCAAGCACTTTGACTGTCCTAAAAGGTGACGACAGACACAAAATAAAATTTTAAAAGAAACACACATTATAAAATCATTAATACATTCATCGCTTCGCTGGGCATCGAAAATTGAAAATTTTATAAATTTTATAAATTTTCAACTACAAATTAATTTGCATATTTTCATGATTTTGATGAATTTTATAAATATTTTAACCTTAAGAGGATATCAGCGCATTATTTCTTTTCTTTCTCTGGCCTACGCGCAACATAGACAAAACGCATTAACGCAGAATCATTTTTTCTATGTTTTTAAGTAATCTTAAAGTAAAATCACCCATTACAAAAAAAAAGAGAATAATATTTTTGATGACAAATAAAGAAAAAATGTAAATTTAAATTATGATTTGAGACAATATTTAGACATATTTTTTGTAATGGGTGATTTTATTCTAAGACTACTTAAATACATAGAAAAAATGATTGTGTAAATTCGTTTTGTCTATGTTTCGTGTAGGCCAGAGAGAGAAAATAAATAGTGCGCTGACACCCTCTTATGGTTAAAAAGTTTATAAAAAAATCATGTTTACAGCATAAATATCTTTAATATTTTTCAACTTCAATTATAACAACTTACGAGGAACTTTGTATTAAATGTTCAAGCTTATTGACTAAACCAATAATTTTTTATAACTAAGAATTTATAAAAAAACTAAACATTTTTAAATATCTATAAATAGCCCAATAAGTGTAAAAATAACACCATATAAAGAAAAACTAATATAAATGTTTGTCGAAAACAAATTTTCATAAATATTCCTGTTTTTCTCTACTTTTTTTCCTCAACACTTTTTAAAACTACTGGCAATGTTAAATTTTGATTATTTTGACTACTTACTGAGTACATGAACACAAAAAAAATTAATACATTCTTCGATCTGCTCAGAATCTAAAAGAAGACATACACTTTTACATTGAGTTCCTCATTTTTATTTATTTTGAAATTTACTAGTAATTTTTTACTTTTGAACCCCAAGGTACCAACTTTGCTAAAATAAATCATCCTTAAAGTTTGAAATCAAAAAATTTTTAATGTTCCAATAAGTGAGATAACAGACAAAAATTGTTTTTGTCCAGATAGAAGGAATTTATTATATTTTAAATAAAGTGTTATTTCAAATTTAAAAATAAAGCATATCATAAAATAGTGTCTATGGTACATGGCACATGCTATACTTAACAAGTATTCCAATGTACCATAGAACCATACTATTTATATAAAAAAATGATACATAAATAATAATCAATAATCAATAATAATAAATAAAAATAGAATTGTATAAAAATAGTTAACTTGAGTTTAGGAATCAACCATATAAAAATATGTTTAAAGTAATAAATGCAGTTATAACTAAAAAAAAGCCTGTGTCCCTCATCCCTGCAGATGATATACCTGAAACGAATAATTAATCATTTAACATATACCAAAATTCAATTATTGAACACCATCAAATTTACTTGAAGCTAATTTTTTGTTGTACACAGGACATCCTTGATATGGAATTTTTAATTTAACATTAGTAGGATAATAACCACTTATTTTTAGTGTTTGAGCAGGCAAATGTCCAATTGCTAATAGTTTACTAAAATCAGATTCCAATTCATTAGCAAGGGCACCTAATTAAAACAAATAAATTAATAACCTCGTTAAAATTAATATTTTTTTTAAAGTTACTATTGATATTAAGAAAATATATTATAAATAACACAATTTCTATTGAATCTTGTAATGTTGATAATTAAACTATTATGATAAATAATAATAATCTTTAACAAAATATACCTTTAAAATGGACCAAATATTGAATACAAGCGCCATTATGTAATATTTTTGTTTTTCTACTGTCTACAGTTATCATCCAATCAGGAACCCCCATTGCATTTCTTACAGCTTCAAAAAAATGTGTCGTTTCATATTTAGTAGTTTTTCTTACATTCACATATTTAATGATATCTTTATCATACTCAATGTTGGCACATCCTAATTTTTCATAACCATTTTTTGAAAATACGATAATTGATCTACCAATTGCTGAAATGTCTCCTTCTAAAATTGTATATTCATTTTAAAAAACCTTTTACTTAGCATACATGTATTGATATATTGAATAGTGAATATTATTACCTAAAGGTAAATTTGGATCAGAAAATACCATAGAATGTGAACCAACGTCAATATTACCCAAACGGCCAGATATATCTCCAACATAACACCGTAAAGGTTGATCGGGTCCACATTCATCTTCATACAGCTTGACCTATTACATTAGAATGAAATTTACTATTTATTTATACTTAAATAACTACACTATCAGTTGAAATGAAACTTTTTACATTCACAACAGTTTTAAAATAAATTGACTACATATACTTTACATTCAATGGATCAGCAAGTTGTGTGTAGTATGGGTTCCAAATGTACCCAGCAGCAGTACACCGAGTTCCGTGGTCTTTAACAGTGGCATCAATACCAACTGGGTTAACATAAATTGCCCATTTATGATTTTTAGTCTACAGTTAAATTATTTTAATTATTTATACATCAGTCAAATTTAAATATGTAACTCAATATTTACCATATTTTTATTATATAAACCTGGGTAATGCAAATTAACTTCAATTACAGTATCACTTTTACTTCCGTCATTATAAACTAGTTGAGTCTAAAATATACACAAAAAAGTGTTCATAATTACATTACAAAATATCAATTAAATTAACTAAGTACAGACCATTCGTATATAACCATAAAGAAAACCATTAGGGTTATGAAATGAAGCCATTGCTCTGATTTCTCGAGCTTCTGAAGGTGCATATCCTCTTTCTATTGTAGAACACACCAATCTATTAACATTATACACACAAGATATAAATTTTGTATATAATCAATGATTTCATTAAATATGAATTTATTTAATTATGATATTTATCCACCTTTTTTTAGAAGGCATGCCATGTATCATAACTGATCGACCTAAAAATACTAATTGACCAAATAACTGAGCATGTGTATCATTTCCAATTGCAGACACAGTTCTAGCACCATGTATTGAGCCAAATCTCAAACTCCAATCACCATATCGTAAACCTCCATTCTCTTTATTATTCCATGGATCCCAAATTTCATATAAATTTGAACTTTCACAAGGTAAGTCTAAACCACCATCAACTGGATTCTATTGTAGTATAAATATTAAATCACAAATTATAAACTTAATATTCAAAAAATTAATTTATAATAGACTTACTGAATAAACATAATAATCATAACCGCCTTGTACACCTTGGAGGTTGATCTCAAAATCAACTGGATCATACTCAGAAAGTTGGAATAATTCAATTTTACCAGAAACAGAATTTATGTCAGTATCACTGTACCAGTCCTTTACTACAGCTTTTCGATGCCATACTTTTTCTATTCTAAAATTAGTATTTAACAACTTTAATTAAACTTATGACACAGAATAATATACATTTTAATCAACTTCTTAATTATTTTATCATTTATATGTTATATTTCTTACAGCCAACCGGGGAAATTTTACATTAATACAGTCAAAATTATTGACAACAGGACCTAACCATATGATGTATTAAACATTTAATTACATCCAGTCACACAAGTTGGGTATTATTCGTGAACACAATAAAGTATTAAAGATTTAAATAAATAACAAAAATATATTTATTAATTAATTGTATGATTTTAATTTTGTTATTGTTTTCAAAATTCATAATATATGCATTGCACACCAACATAATTTAATTTCCAGGGGTTTTGGAATGCATATCATTTATTTTTTGAATATAATTTCATATAATTTATTATTTTTTAACTACAAATTATTAGCATATCTTATTTTAAATTATAAACATGCAAATCGTAAAATGTTTTTACTCAATAAATGTCAAGTCCCATTTACCTAACTAATAATAAATTATGGTTTAAAATGAATATAATATCGTGCAAGATTTGTTAATTATTAAATACATCCACCATATTATTTTCAATTGTAATATTACTTTGAACAAGCTAAACGATCCCCACGAGCTTCTGGACCATGGTCACCATAAATCACCAGTGATTTACCAATAATTGAATTTATTCCAAACAATGACATATATTCATCCACAAACATATGTCTACTCACACCTATTGCGTTTAATTTATTACCGGCTATCGACAAACTATTCAAACGAGAAGATAAATCACCTACACTGCAGTATTTAAGGGACTTACTGCATGAAAATGTCATATTATTTTTCACAACCTATTTTTGAAGATAGTTAATAATTACACAGAAAAAATAATTAGAATTTTATAGTCATATAAATTAATAATACCTTATGAGGATCATATATAGGACCTGCACTTTTACATCGATCCATCCAATTATAAAAGTCTTTTCCAGGTGGTTGTATATTTATAGACCATCTATGTTCGTCTGAATCTTTAAGTGTTGTACCATCAGCATGAACTAAACTTTCAACTATTATTACAGTTTCAGTTGCTCCAATGTCAATAGGTTGTCGAAATACAATTCTACCAACTAAAGGATAGCGAAAAATTGCTTCTGATGTTAAGTAAGCTACTTTAGTTTGAGAATTTGGACCAGTAAATGGTATCAATGTAGTGCAAGTCAATATTTCTTTATTTCTAAAATAAAAATATAACATTAATTTCTATATAAAATAAAATTTGTTGTATTATTTACATGTATATAACTAATGATCTGTGAATAACACTATAGCTTCCAAATAGAGGTAAATATGTATCCCAACTAGAACTATCGTAATTATATTTTCCACTTAAGTCACCAATGGCATATTTATCTAGAGTTAGTCTTTCAGCTTCAGCGGGAAATAATTTACCAGTTGGATTAAAAATTTTACCAATACCCAAGCAACTATTATTTATATTTGATGGTGTCTTATATGTTTTTGGAATTAACGGCATTTCGTGTAATCTTAAAGTTATATCATTTTGGATTGAATCAACTTTGCTATAAATATTAGTAACTTCAAATTTTGATTTTTGCCATAATGTCAACTCGAGTTTTATTTTTGTTTCATTAACAAATCCCCTGTAAAAAAATAATACATAGTAATGCATCTATATGTATAATATGCTAATTTAATCATTTTAAATAAAAATAAATACTTGAGAGTAATGCTTTTTTTTAGATTTATTTGTGCACAATCTAAAATATTATCAGCACGTTCACTATCAAACAGAACCATGTATAAAGCTCTACTATCATATTCAATATCAAATGTTGCTAGATTAGTATCTCGTATTAATGATTTTTTACCAATTTGAACTGGACCAAGTCTACCACCTAAATCACCTAAGCCATTAGATTCAGGATCATATAAAATCTGAAGAGCATCACAATTCAGTTTTGACTTATCTGAAAAATGTATAAAATACCTTATTATTTTAATAAAAATAACATCATATTAAAATTATACATAGTATAATACAGTCATATAACATACCTGAAATTGATTCAAGAACATCAGTTGAAAATATTTTCCAATTATTAGTGGTGAGTTCAGTTTTTAAACTTTTTCTATCTTCAAGATTAGTAAATATAACAGCATCCATTAAACTTCTTGATATACCAACCCAAACTATATAAATACTGCCAAAAAACCGAGTTTGAAACTTAGCTTCAGCCACTCTCAATTCTGAATCATCTTTTGCCTGTAAAATAATTATTTATTTTATTTAAAAATATGGTATTGGTTTAGTTGACACCGACCCAGGAAGTATTCACCAGCCACTCAAATTTAGTAAAATTTCTTGTACTTTTTATGTTCTAATTATCATACTGTAATTATAGTTTATACATTTAGAAAACAATTATAATTATAATTAAATTACCTACACATATAATGTCAAATAATATTAAATTCAGTAGTAATTCTATGAATGAATAAAAATATAATAATAAGTACCTAATAGCACTTACGTTCATGCCTTAAAAAATTCATAAATAAGCATGAACTTATGCACTAAAAACTGGCAAAATATGCATTTATGTGTACTTAAAAACCAAAACCATGCATTAAAAAAACAAGAAATCATAATTATTTTTTGAAATAGCAAGAAATATCCATTCATATTTTTAAAAGTTGTATTTTTAATTATTTTACGTTGTGACAATACTCATCATCACAGTAAAAAAATTTAAATTATTGCATTTTTCATAGTGTTTCAATAAAAAAAATGTACATTAATATAATATCAATAGGAATATCAAAATTATAATTAATACCTATGTCCAATAAAATAAAAAAACCTCTAAATAATATGTAAAAATATGCAAAATAAAACTTTAGATACCAAACCATGGTACCTTGGAAAGGATTTGTATGTCATCTAGTATTAAGTACAACTTACCTACATTGATAGGCAAATGCATGAACTCACAAGATCTGCTAATAACTATTAATTGTATACAACCATAATATGGGATACTGAGTAAATAGTAATATTTTTCTTTTCTGAATGACACAGTTATAACTTTTTTGCTTACAATATCTATAATAAATTCTGCAAATACTCAATATTATAACCATTATTATAAATTAATTATCACTTAATATATTTACAAATAATATTTAATATTTCCGATTATTATTATTTTTACTAAATAACATATATTTTAAATGTTTAGTTTTAGGAAATAATTTAACTTAACCCCTAACTAAAATATAAATTGAATAATAAACAATTAGAACATGAAAATACGAGAGATATAAGTGGCAGGCATCAACTTTATACCTAAGTGGCGGCAGGAAAATACTTTCTTGGCTGGCGTCAGCTAAACCAGAACCAACATTTTAAATTTGAAGTCCATTAGAAGTTAAAAATAGCTGTCACCTAGTAGAAAAATTGTTAATAAATATAAATTGTATAAATTTTTTACATCCATGCAATGTGTAATTATACAATGTTAATTTACCTGCTATATAAAAAAAAGAGACCAACAGAAACAAAAATAAATAAATATAAACATATTTTAATCCCTATATAGGTACTGTATAGACAAATCTAATATATAATATTAAGATTTAAATTAGTATCTAACACTTATATATATTTAATAGGTAAAGCAATTTATTTAATGATGCACATTTCTTATTAGAATAATAATAAATATACATACCATAATTGTTGAGCAAATAGTATTACCAGCATTATCTTTAAGCAACAAAGATCTATACCAAATTCCCAAAGGACCAGTAAGTTCTAATATAGATTTTGAAATTGAAAACTGAAGTCTTGTATGATTTTCTAATGTTAATTCTCCAAATGTATCATCAAAGTTTAATAATCTATAAATTAATTTATATAGTTTATTGTTAAGTGTAAATAATATTAGAACAATTATTCAAAGTAAATATATTACTTATTTCCAAGGTTTTTGTCACTACATCGATCAGCTAAAATAGTATAATCAACGGGAAATTCTTTTATTTGCCAAGACCATTGTAATGAGTCACCAAAATTTTTTAATGAAACAGAAATTAGAATAATATCATCTATCAAAGAATGTTGAGAAAACAATATTGAACCATGGATTAGGTTTTGGGAAAACCTTGAAATCAACTGTATACTGGTATTTATATTGTTAAATTCATCTAAAACAACAAATGGTATTATAGATATAAAAAAATTTAATTTTAAAAAGACAACAAATTAATTTTCACATATGGATGAATCATATACCTAGGATGGATTGGCGCTTATGCATTAATTGTATGTATTTTTTAGTTTAAAATGTACAGTGTACACTAATAAAGCTAAATATCAAAATTAATTTAAAACACTTACCACCATCCAGACTTTCACAGTACAAGTAGGGGAGGATGACTAACACCAACAAAAACTTTGGAAAAACCATTCCAATGGTTGAAAAAAAATATAAATTCAACTCATTAAACCAGCATAAACTAGGAATAAATGTTTTAATTATTAAGTTCACATTCCCATGATTATAAAAGTAAGCATTAAAAATAAAACGGTAAAATTGTTTAACTTCATATATTCTTATAAAAAATTTTCATAATTCAATATTCGTCAATATTACAGCCACTGACTTACCGACTAGTAAGTATTAGTATAGTGACTACTGACTACTGCTATAACAGTAGTCGCATACATAATATATAGTATAATACCGTAGTCGTAACTTGTAGTATACTGCCTACAACTTATTATAGGTCTGTTACAAATACTTGTCGGCTGTCACTGACAATTTCACAGTAGTTCTTACTTCTTACATAACAGTGACACATGTACCATGTACGTGATGATAATACTTATCAAATGATCGCATTCAGGATATAAAACAGGGTATGATCGTAACTTTTTGACGGTCAGATCATTCGGTAAGCACGTGACGTAGAGTATTGTATAGTAATAATAATTTTATGACAATATGATAATAAGAGTAAGCAAGTGACGTTTGCGCAGACTTGGACCAAATCTGGACTTTCGTGATCATACCATGTTGTTTATATCATGATCGCACCATTTATCCATAGATAGTCGTCTAGACATATTAATAAATGGACTGCGCTTTCATCACCCTCCATCTAACCGAATCTGAAATGTAAATTGTGTGAGTGAGATAGAAACTGTTAGGGGCAATCATGAAAGAAATAATTATTATATTTCATTCACGCCATGAAATTATTGTAATTTATAGATTATAAAACTGATAAGTAGTGATAACCATCATTGATCTTTGATAATGTCATAAATAATATCATGGAATAATTTGAGTATTCAATTATTTCCCCCATGCTTGCCCACAACTGTTTTTTTCTCTCTCATCAATGTCGGTTTCATGATTTCTCTCTCTAAGCGTAGTCCATTTATTTATATGTCTATGATCAATACACCTTGTTCCTACCAGTAGGTATATGCATGATATAAGGTCTATGCAATTATCACTTGTTGCGTGTCTATACAGCACAACCACGCGATGAATAAAATAGTTATTCGATTTAAAATAACGCCAACCTAAGCAATTTTGATATATTATAATTATTTTCACGTTAACAGATGGCGCTACTATTAAATACATAAACTCTTGACCCGTGCTTAGTTTTCATAGAAGTGTGGAACTGTGGAAAATATCCGAAAGGCGAAATTCAGAACTCAGAAGTTAGTGAAGGAGGAAGCTTGTTCGTTGTTGAACATTGGATCTTTACTACAAAAATAATATCGTACATTTGAAAATTGAAAAATTATAATAAACTCTCCTTTTCCACTGTTATATAGAATTTAATTTTGGTAATTTTTTTATTAAGAATTAATTATTATTTAACATTCCTGTAGCTATTTAAAAACATACATTTTTTTCAGCTAAAACCGATTTTGAAATGGTAATAGAATGTAATAAAAAAGAACGAGAAAAACTTTTCAGTCAGTCTAATGGTGCACTATTACCGGGGTAAGTTGTTTTTTTAGTTATTACTTGCGGGTATATCGTTGTATATTATGGAAAGGCCTGTATATTTATGATGTGGAAAAATCAATAAAAATGTCTGTTCCGTGTACCATGTTATATGAAACGTTTGTTGACACTAATTATTACTTATTTGTGTGTTTAATTGTAGTTTTTTAAATTTTAATTAATGTTATATTTTTAAAAGAAAATTATTTTTCACTCTAATTAGTTAATACTAAGATATTTTTATATGATATAGGCATTATTTTTAAGACAATTATCAATTATTTATCTGAATTTATTTATACTGAAACTAACTTTTTCACGACTTAAAAATTATATACAAATTACAATGTTGAAACATAAAAATATACTACCTATAAACATTTTTTATTTGTAACTAATTTTTATTTTACTGTTCTAATCTATAAGCCCATTACTTATTTAAATAATAGGTAAGTAATAAAACACAGAACGACTTTTTAAATTTATTTAATTATGTATTTAATTTAGTACTTATATTGTCTAATTATTTTGAACCTATTGCATGATTTGAATAAATTATTATTTACATTTCCTAACTTTTATAATTTAAACTTAGGTAGGTAACTACCAAACAATAATTTATTTTTAAATAATTTATGATTATGAATTATAATATTTTTATAATAGGGATTATACACAAATTCTATTTAAACTATACAAATAATATTAAATTTACGGCATACCTATAAAAGGAAAATATTGTTCATAGTAGTTTTTTAGTTGACATTTTTAAAAATCTCCGATAATTATTAATATCAGACGTATTTTAGTCTTCAATATTGTGTTAGTAAACTATCTATCTACCTATGTTAGATCATGAGCCACAAGGTGAACAAAACAGTTACCTATAGGTATATTTTTATCGGACGACTACGACTTACGAGTTGGTTCCCAATTATCGAATGGTTTCCCGGGTTTTCTACAGGTAACATTCGAATTGGTTCCGATGAGTTTACATAATAAATTATAATAAAACTATGTTAAATTAACTTTTCAATTTCCTTCCCATTTTACATAGACTATATAGAATACCTGGGGTATGGTTATTTAATGTGTTGCCATGTAATGATATAAGCTTATATGCAGTATAATTATATACGTTAACGTTATATGCCTTCGTATTTCAGTATTTGTAAATGCTAATAATAATATTCTTCTTCTTCTTAGGCGTTTACAGGCCATTCAGGCCCATTGCCGCAACAACCACTTGCCTCCACCTGTCTCGGTCTCTTGCCAGCTCTTCCCCATCCTCTATTCCAAGTTCCCTCAAGTCCTTGACCACTCTATCCTTCCATCTTTGTCTAGGACGTCCTCTAGGCCTTTTTGTATTTGGCTTCCATTTTGTAACCTGTCCAATTGGCCCCTCCGATCTCCACACGTGTCCGGCCCAGCTCAGCCTACTACTTTTTAAAATTCCGTTAATATTCGGTTCTCCGTATAGGTCTTGGATCTCCTGATTTGTTCTTATTTTGTATTCTCCTTCGTTGTTTGTTTTTGGACCATAGATTCTCCTTAATATCTTCCGCTTGAAGGTGGCCAATTTTAGTTCATCCGATTTTGTAGTGGCCCACGTCCCACATGCATACAAAGCTATAGGTCTTACTAGTACTTTACATACATTTGATGTTTAAATTGTTTTGAGACAATATTTAGACAAATCGATATGTCATTCCCTCAAAAGTATTTTAATCTATCTTTTTTGTAATGGGTGATTTTACTCTAAGATTACTCAAAAACATAGAAAAAATGATTCTGTGTAAATGCATTTGTCTATATTGAGCATGGGCCAGAGAGTGAAAACAAATAGTGCGCTGACATCCTCTTAAAATACAATTTATATAATTAAAGATATTTTTTTTCTATGACAGTGCTTTTTTTCCGGGGTTTTAATTTCATGGATTTTTTCCCAGACTTTTTTCCGAATATCCTTGTGGGTACTGGCAGCTTGAGACGAGTTTCGTCCAACACTTTAGCATAATGCGCAATAAAAAGTAAAATATAATATTTCAGGATTTCAAAAATTAAAATATTTTAATATAATAATTTCTTCATAGTTTAATTGTTAAACTTGTATTGGTATAAAAACCTTAATAATAAAACTTATAAAAATCGATAATAAACAATTATATTATACATTAATATAGTTTGTGTGCGTGCTCTGGAACAGCAGAGGTACTTATAAGTTGTATACAAACCTATTATTTTTTTTTTAGGTAATTGATAAATGCTTTGCAGTTTAATGTTTTATATACCATATACGCAAAATTATGTTTAATTATAATATATCTTTATTTAACGATCTTTAATGTTCAAATTAGTATAATTTATAGAGATAAAATACAAAAAAAAACTATTGCCTGATAATATGATTATCAATTTGAATTCGTATTTTACTAAGTTAGTTAATTTTTTTTAATCCCATAAATATGTATAACATCGTGAACCTACATTTTAATTTCTTGTTGTTTATAGTACTTAATGCTTATGCATTATATAATATACGGCTATACGAGTATAATATACTACTCTATATTACATTATTACATTTTTTACATTTTAATCCGTTAAAATATACGTAGATACTAACGTACCTAATATAATAAATTAATAGCCACATACCGTATGCTTACGCAGTTACGCATATGTAAATATGTTTTAATTGTTGGTAATTTACGCATAGTATGTTTTCAAAAAATTTTCAAAACCGTTATATTATGTAAAAATTAATAGGAAGTAAATACCAATTAAATAATTGTATAATAATTTGTTTTACCAAATAGAAAATGATCCATAAATCGTACTTAAACAGTAAACTCGTATTTCATGTAGTTTCTTACTAATACATATTATACTCTATAGGTAAGTACCTATATTCAATTTTTGTATACAACAGTAATGAACAATTTTGAAATGAACAAAACAGTGTATTCCTAATAGTATAATATGACCCTGGCCTTGACAATCATAATACCATATCCTATACTTATTAGGAGTTATAACTACATATTCAAAACTTCCATATATATACGAAGTCGTTATTCACTCCAAGGTGCATGGCCACGGATATATTCTTTTCATACTAACATTAATAATAATATATTGGGTATATACTATATAGTATATACGGCCACACATGCACTATGATTCACGAAACATACTCCTTATAAGTTATATCCTTTAACAATGCAATTATTAAATTCTTATTTGTAGAATTTTTTAGCATATTACTTAAAGATCATATTTTCACATACTTAATTTTTTTTTCATTTATATTTTTTTTTTATACTGTTTGCTATACAAATTATAAATTCCATTGCAGCTAAAGATAATAGTGTTTAATAATGGTTTTTAGTTTTTACACACAATTTCGAATAATATATAAAATATGGTTTCTATTAATTTAGAATTATTACTTACATTTTCATATCTCTGGACTCTGATAAAGTGATGAATCTTTTATCGTGAACCTTTATCATTATAGTCAGGGTTGCCAGATTTTTAAATTACTTAACCGGGACATCAAATTGAATAACCATTTTTTGCTTATATGAAATAAGTATATCCTTTTTTTATTTAAATATTTATTGGCCAATACAATTTTTTTACATTAACTTACTACTATTGTTATTATTTTCTACTACTTTTTACTAATATTGATAGTTTTCGTTTAAATGGATTTTTTTCAATAGTTATATATTATTCTTATTTTTTCTATAAAATTCGTTACAAGTTAAATCAACATTAATTTTACACACCATTTAGACTTCGTTCAGTATGTTCATTCATCTTTCCCCTAACATAATGAGATAATCATATAATGAATATAATGATACAGTGTACAATATTATTCTATGTTTTATTATTAAATAATACAGTGTTAGAGTTATTTTCTCTCAGCTTCTATTAACCGGGACAAACTTAATAACCAGCCGGGACACTTAGGCATGCTGTTAAAAACGTCCCGGAAGACAACCCTAATTATAGAACCTTCTATAGTTTGACAACTCTCAAACTACTTCTTAAAATCTAGATGTATGTTCAAAACATTTTTAAAAAAGTCATCCAATTAAAAAAAAATTACAATATAAGAAGGTTTAATTAAAGAAAAAAATTGTCACCACAAAATACTATTTGATAAAAAAATTTATATATTTTAAAAATACTAATTCTGTATGAATAAAATTCCATAGATAAAAATGTAAACAACAACATTATTAAAGTGCAAAAGGGGCGATCATGCTTGGCAAATCACTGTGTATATTATATATGATTGAATTATATTAATATTTATTGAATTATGACATATTATATATATGATTTATATATAATTGAATTAATGTAAAATTAATTTGATTTTGCATTTTTGGAAAATGCATATAAAAACTTAATGTGTAACATGCTTAATGTGCTACATGCAACATGCTTATGATTATTCATGGTTGTGGCTAGCATAATATTATATGACTTTTAAATTTAATAGCAATATTAAAACAGTACAAACCATTTAGTAGGTAGGTATAAAGTAAAGCCATATAATCTAAAATTAATCTTATTATATAACAATAAGGTAGATACTAAAATATTTTGTGCTGCACAGTCCAGTTATTTTAATTACTTATTTCCTCGTTTTAATGTTTTATGCATGAGATTTAACGAATAAGATATTATAGGTACCCGCAGGCTCCAAGTAAATTAAAAGAACATTTTTCTCTTTATACTTTATAGCAAATGGTTTTCTCAGATCTCACTTTCCTAATTATGTCAGCAACCATAGCGAATGTAATTAGTAATGGTTCATAGAAGTTTTCTCACAAATCATATTTATTCGCTACGCGTGTTGCCGTGTTATTGATTTATATTTAAAAAATGTGAAAATTTCTATAAAAACAAGTTAATAGTGTTCTTACTTATTTTCATTTATGCATTTCAATTTGTACTATAAAATGTATAAAATGTGGGTTTAAAGATAATAAAATCGTTTTAAGTCTTCGTTAAACGAATTCTGAACTATTTATTATTTAACAAAAAAATGTGACAATTCTATTTGGCCTTGATTAAAATCTCAGTCAAAAGTAAACCTTTCTATATACCATTCCGTGTCAACTGCTTGTTATTGTTGTTTGGCCCTGGTACTGGTAGTACCAGCTACTCTTACTTTCCGCCATTACCCTATAATACATAATATACATATACCTATAAAGATAGTAGTTTATGTAAAAGTATGCATTTCCTGTCTATTAGATGCTTATAAAAAATATTTCGTAAAGGTAACTTGTCGTTAATATAAATATATATTTGTGACTAACATTGTTAGTCACCATATTTTCTGTTATTGTTTACGGGCTTGTAAATAATTTGTAAAATAGTAATGGCATACAATAAAATATTGAATTATTGAAATAAAACTATACCTACCTAATTATTTACGTTTTGATTAACGGATTAGGTATATTCTTTTAAATTTAACCGATAAACAATAAAATAAATAAGTTAGTATTTACCCAGGCGGCTTGGGCTAGGTCTGTACAGGTACAGAACAACAGAACTATAGTCTATATTAATAGTATATAATTGACTAGGCACTTTTCATTGTTTTTCAATGATCATAAATCTATATATAAAAATGTGCAAATTAGATTTATAAATTATATTGGGTACTTATATATAGGTAATTAAATTTCGATACCAGCTATTACCTATATAGGCCATATATATGACTGTATAATATATTAATATATTAGTATATCACATATAATTATTCGCAAAATAAATATATTATATGTGTGCTATTAATAATTTTTATACATCGAAAATACGTATAGAGGAGTTCGTTAAATATATTGTATACTTTAAATATTTTAGTTGAATATTTTGAGTTAGAAATTCATAAAAATTTTTCTTTTTAAATCTAAGATTTAAAAGTATAATACAAGATTCCTCATAAGTTTGTCTACCTTTATCTATCTTTATCTAAAAAAAAAAATGTCTACAAGAAAGTCAAATTAAATTTTTATGAGCGTTTGAAATTCATATTTTTACAACATTTGATATTCACTCGATTTCTCATGTAACGATTTTCTTATTTTGTTGTAATTCAAAAATGAATAACTGTAGATACATGAAAAATTGACTGAATGTTAATATATTTTTATTTTCTATACAGCATACAATTTTGAATAGTTTTGAGCTGTTTGCAGACATTTTCAATTTTCAACTTTTTATTTTTTTTCTATAAATATCAATAAAGTTGTATTTGTTGGGTAAAAAAGCGTGAAAATTTAATGCAAAGCTCCTGATATATTGTTACAATAGCAGTTGAAAAATACATAGTCACAATTTTTTTTATAAACATTTAAAGTTCAAATTTTGACAAAAATTATCACACTTAAATCAAATATCCAATTTAAAATTTAATAATTATTTTGTAGTTAAAAACTTATAAATTATTCAAATTGTATAGCTAAGGATTGAAAATTAAAACAAGGTTCCACTTAAATAGGTTATATAATTTATAAATTACTTTATTCACAATATTATCATAAAATATATACTTAGTAATATCATAGGCTGATTGATCCTCATTGCTCAGAATCGTTTTTCTTGTACAATTATATTATATCATTGAATTCAAACTTAACACCTTCCGTTACAGTGACCCACTTATAAGTGGTAACCTACAATACAGCAGAGTGACACCTACTTGCCTACCTTTTTTTTTTAAACATGAACTTTCTGAATCAATAAGAATTATTTCCCTTTTTATTCATTCAAACATAATTATAGTCCTATTATAGCAAGTCAAAATTTTAATTATTCCATATTAAATATAGGCAATACATGCAGTGGATCAGTAAATTGATAAGCTTAGCAAAGTTTTGTTATATCATATTATTAAATATAGTTCCCTACCTATCTTATATATTTATTAAGTTTATAACGTCTCACCTAATTTTAAGTATTAAATATAGGTACATGGCATATATTGTATATATACCCGAACCTCACCACAATAATTATAGATAAATGTAAGAATATTCATATAAAATATAAATAATTTTGTATTTTGTAGGTACACTGGTCATTGTCCAACATTGAAATTCCGGTTTGGGAAACGATATGGAGCTAATACTTTAGACATTATTCAGGTTTGAATATAAAATTGAAACTATCACCTATATGATATAACATAATTTATCAAATTTTGATTTTTAATTAAAAATGTATTGGTGCATAATTTCCATTGGTTTTATAAATTTAAGGAACTTCGTGAAAAAGGAGTGTTAAAACAATGTGATTTAAAAAATGTGTACCTGAGAGATAGCCCATTAGATGAACTACCTCCAAAACCAAGTACAAATGATTTAAAAATTAATATTGACAAAGAACAAGAAACGGTCAATAATTATCAAAGATATATTTTAGGCTATACCGGTATTTTTTTACTTTTTATTCCCTGTAAAACGTTAAACGTCATCACTAAGTTTGATTAATTAATTATATATTATGTTAATTATAGGATATATACCAGGGATGCATTTTCGGTATGGCAAAACTTTTTGTAGACTTGCTCAAGAATGTGAAGACAATATGCTTGTCAAATTATCGTCAGAACAAAGTCGAAAAGCTATTGATAGACCTGTTCGTTTTTTGCCTCCAAAAATGGTTCCAGATAAAGCCAACATGCGTCTACAACATACTTTGAATAAATATAAAAAAGTAAAGATTTTAAAGGTAAACATTATGTAACAAATTTATTATAATTAGTGTCAGAAAATCAAAAGACCTATGTTTTTTTCACGAAAAATTTGTATTTTTTGTTAGGTATAATTTTAAAATTGAAAATACCGGTGTCCACTTTTTTAAAATATAATACTTTATAGAACAAGAGTAATAAATATAAAATAGAAATGAATAAAATTAAATAGGTACCTATTAAGTATGTACATAAATTAATTTTTTTTTTAAACTGAATTTGTCTTCAAGATTTTAATGCATTAGGCATTTATCTATTGGTTTTCACAGGTTAAGTGATCAATTATTTGTTATCTTTCAGTTTTTAAATTACTTTTTTTTTTTTTTTTAACATTTATTTGAAAATATACAATCTGTAAGGTTATTTACAATAGGCATATATGCGGTATTTATAATTTTAAACGTGAGTTGACATGATTCTAAAATTACTTTTGACTATTTATATTGATGTTATCCATGATCTATGGACAAAATTAAAAGCAGGATAATGTATTTATGTTCACGCTAAGAGGTACCACTAAATATTTCAGTTCAATAACCTTGTATTGAAATGGGGTTTTTGCTGAATAATAGATAGTACTTAAATACACATTTTCAGATAAATTTCAAATTTTTAACGCTTTCGATGCGAGCATGCGCGATACAACTTACTTTTTTTAAAATGGTAACATTAACTTTTCTTACACATTTGGGTAGGGTATTTTTTCCAAACAATTTTTGTGTAAAAAGTTTTTTTTTAATTACTAAATTGGCGTATACAATTTAACGATGAAATTTAATATTTACGAGTAATTTGTTTTTGACGAAATTTAAACTAAATTCAACTTATTGTTACTTATTAATATCCAATATCCTACCTGTTTGTACACAGATAAGATAATAAAAATAACTTTGACGACATTTGCTAGTAAATAAGATATTATAATTCCTGTTCGTTATACATTTATTTTATAAATAAATATTGATAAATTATTTTCGCTGACTAGTAATAATTATTTTAATAATTTCAAACTAGTCTTGGGACAATTACTATTCATGTAATATCGTGTTTTTTTTTATTCTGGTTTAGTATTATTTTTTTTTCTGAAAACATTGTATTGCTTTAGTATACTGTTTTACATAAAAGAAATTTATTAAAATAAATAATAGTGAAAAATTCGAACTTATTCTAATTTTCGGGGAATATAATCGTAGTTCTCGACAAGCAGCTCGGGTGTACGCAGATCGGTATCCAGATAGGTTTCATCCACATCATAATTATGTCCATACTCCATAGACTTTTACGTGAATTAAATGAAAACGGTCAATTTCCTAGCAATAAAAATAGACAACGGCAGCCTAGACCAAATAATTTTGATAAAGATACTGAATTGCAGGCAATGGCCTAAATACGTGCTTATCCACGTTCATCAATAAGACATGTATCTCGAAAAATTGGTATACAGTTGGTGCAGTAAATAGCATTTTGAAAAAAAATAAAATGCATCCTTATAAACCCAATATTAGTTAATCCAACATTTACGAATCGGCGATAATGAACGTAGATTATAATTTTTATCATGGTTTAGCGTTCAATTTGAAATCGACAATTTATTTTATAATAGTATTTTGTGGACTGATAAATCTAAATTCACAAACAACGGTATAATGAACAAACAAAACAATAGGTTTTGGGACGATACAAATCCACACTGTTCCCGAGAAAAAAACTTTAAGACAGTTTGGGGTATAAATGTGTGGTGTGGTTTAATTGGTGGAATACTTTTAAGTCCTTATTTTTACGACGGAACACTTACAGATAGAATATATTTAGATTTTCTTATTAATCAATGACCGTTACTGCGAGAAAATGTTCCATTAGCCATACGGGAAAATATGTATTTTCATCAAGACGGTGAACCAGCACACAACGCCATTATTGTTAAACAATATTTAGATGACATTTTTCCTAACCGATGGATTGGTACCCATGGAGTAATTCCATGGCCGGCAAGATCTCCAGACTTGACTCCATTGGATTTTTTTTATGGGGGCATTTAAAAAATGTTGTACCTATATATGCGGACCCACTAATTAATCTCCAAGATTTAAAAAATAAAATACGACTGGCTTGTAATAATTTGAGAGAAGAACAAATCAAAGCTGCCACATCGAGGGAATTTTTAAAACGTTTGGAATCATGTTTGGAACATCAAGGTGGAAACTTCGAACAATTTATTAGATAGAACTGTAGAACTTGATTGTAAATTAATAAATCTTGATTTAAAATTCAAAGTGTGAACAAATTTTATAGTTTTCATTGCCTTCAATTAGCTATCTTATTTCAGAAGAATAAATGAAAAAAATGAGAGTAAATTACGATAAAAAGTTTTATCTGTGTGCAAACAGGTATTTAACAATATTGGATATTGGAATAAATAAGTAACAAATTCAACAAAGTTGAACTTAGTTTAAATTTCGTCAAAAACAAATTACTCGTAAATATTAAATTTCATCGTTAAGTTTCATATGCCAATTTTGTAATTAGAAAAAAAACTTTTTATATAAAAATTGTTAAGAAAAAAATACTCTATCCGAATATGAAAAAAAAGTTGATGTTACCATTCAAAAAAAGTAAGTTGTATCGCGCATGCGCGTATCAAAATCGTTAAAAATATGAAATTTATCTGAAAATGTGTATTTAAGTACTATCTGTCATTCACAAAAAACCCAATTTCAATACAGGTTCATCGAACTGAAATATTTAGTGGTACCTCTTAGCGTGAATATAATATATATAAATTTATATGGCCAAGTAAAATTTCAAAATGATCTGCTTGAAACCCTTGCATAGTTGCACACCAGAAAATAAATTGAAAGACGCCCCTGATATGAATAAGTATATTTATACATTATTGAAAAAATTATTTATAGATAGGTATATCATATTATATAATATATTATTATATGCTGTTTTCATTTTTACTTATAAGTAGGTATAAGTATTTAATTCCACTATATTTAAATGATAGTTATTATCAATGGTATCATGTAAATCGATTTAAAATTAATAAAATATGCATACATATTATTTAGTTGATAAAAAAAGAGTCCAAACGAATAAACGATACTATATATTATGTCTGATAAGTTTATATACTTTCCAATCTTATTAAAAATATATTAATTTACTTCTAAAAAATTTTTTTTTGTTTGAATGATGTAACTTATATTGTATGTTGAAAATTATGATTAAGTTAATAATTATTATGAATTTTTTTATTAGATCACAAAGTGTCTTCTGAATTACCACCTATAGCTGGTTATACAGGTCATATTCCAAGACTCAAAGTATCTAATATTTCAGTAAGTCTACCTTTTCATCACTCAGCCAAACTTGGATTGTCGGTCTTAAAACAAGTGAGATTATACTTAATAATTATCCTTTAACAGTATTATGTTTCAATAATAAAGTGAAATCGATATTTTTATTGTAAGTCGTTAGTTTGATAAAAAAATATAATGGGAACAAATAAAATACTATACAATAAATTACTCAATAAATAATTACTTAACTTTCCATGTATCAACTATAAACACATGGACATATTTCCATTGTATTATTTTTCCACTGTATGAATATTTACGTGTTACACTCGAATTTAATTACGAAAATGGTTTCCACAATGTGATAATAGTACATTGTCCAAAATCTAAATAGATAATCGCCATAAAATGTTTATATTATTTTATCAAGTTAGAAATAAACAAAGGTTCTCACTATCATAAATACTCAATCAGTTAGGTTATTGAAAAATACAATTTCAATTTCAATTCGGCGATCGATATAATTTATATATAGATATTATGGTTTCAAATGTTTCAATTAAACTTTATTTTTTTAATTTGAAAATTATTTTGTAGTCAAAAATATATATAATTTTTAATTTTTATAGCTTAGAACTTATTGCAGAAACATAAAAAAATGCATATTTTCTTCAAAATTTGGTTAATCGAATGTAACGATTTCAGTTATTAGTTATGATTCAAAAAATATTATTCGTAGGGACTTGAAATTTTTTTCCACAACTTATATTATTGTTAACTTACCATACAATGCAATAAATTAATATATTAATGAAATTTCCATTATATTTAAATTAGTGAAAACCTTTTTATACGAGGAATTTATTCATACTGTTCTATACGGACATAATATTTATATCTATATTAGATTTATAGATAGTGGTATAGGCAGTGGCGTAACCAGGATTATGAAATGAGGGGGTTGAATACACCTCCCCTCATTCGCGCAACTAGGGGGGTGCACAGGGGAATTGTGCACCCCCGAGTTTAAAATGTGCACTCTCAAAATATAAAAGGCTTAATCTACTATATTTTGATTATTTTGAAGTAAAAATTATCAATAAATACAAAAACGTTGTACCATACTGAGGAATATAATAAGTGGTTACTTCACTATTATGTTCTGACATTCCAGCTATAACAGTATAACATAATATTATAAAATAACCTTTAGCTTAGGTAGGTATTTGATGTTGTGTAGAACAGGTCACAGTTACGTCGTTATTACTTATTTGTGTAACAATGATCATACCTAATAATATTTTCTTATAAATCAACAAAATAAATTAGAAAACAGGATAACGATATTTCTCTTTATCTTTGGCAAGATAAAAGACTGCCTATGATTCATGAATGTGAGCGCGTTTATATTGTTTACTTGTTTATAATTTATTATAAATTATAAAACAAGCGGGAGCGCGTAAAATAGCCAACAATATTTCAGTTAAATTGTGTTGTTCAAAAGAATAACGGTCATTTGTTTTTGAGTTGTACCAAAAACCAAAATCGATTTTCTCGAAAACAGATTTTGCGTAAAAATTCCCGTTTTTCCTTAATTTTTCTTTTGTTTTTCACAGCGCTTTTGAAAAGTACTGGGAAATTTTTACTTTTGACCCCCCAAAGTACCAACTAGATTCACTTTCCTATCAGAAAAATTACTATTAAAGAAAATTTAAGCACTTTTACTGTTCCAAAAGGTGATGACAGACACAAAAAAAAAATAAAAAAAAACACACATCATTGTAAAATCAATACATTCATCGCTTCGCTCAGAATCTAAATAATCGGTATTGTCAAAAACTATTTTTGGGTATAAAAAATTCTGATTTTCGTTATTGTTTGTCTTTTTTTTCCATATTATCGTGTTAAGGGGATTCGATACCGTGATTTTCTGTTTTTGTCTAACACACGTGCGACATAGTATTTTAGACGTGTTTTTTACCAAACATTCCAATTAATCTATTGAAGCGACAAGAACTCTGAAAACAGATTTGAATTTGTCGTCAAGCCTACATAAAATCAATTTTCCCATATGTTTGATATTATCCCCCAAATTCCTAAAAATGTCATATTTAAAAATTGTCGTATTTTAATATTTGGATAAGTTAAAATCAAAAAATTTAAAATTTAGGAAAGTCGATTTCAAGTAGACTTGACGAAATATTCAAATTTGTTTTGGGAGTTCTTATCGCTTCTTTGGATTGGAAAGAACCAGTTTAAAATCCTATGTCGCGTGTGTTTTAGACAAAAACAGAAAATCACGTTATCGAATCCCCTTAAGTATTAGTAAATTTCTTCTTTTAACCCCCACCTTCCTCCCAATGTACACACTAGCTCCAATTTTCTATACCAGAAACTTTCGACAAGTTGAAAATGAAGCATTCTTTATTTCTTTCTACTTTAAAAACTAAAAAGTGTCATCAGACACAAAAAAATCATTGCTTCGCCCAGAATTTATTACAATTTAGAGAAGCTTTGCCCCCGTAACTTGTCAATTGTAAACTTCACTACTGATCTCTACCATTGAGACTGAATTACTCACACAGTTACTCATACTAAAGAATGGTATAGATTTATAGAAAATAATTGTGTATGCTATACTAATTACTAACCGGAGATTAATTATTCACATATTAATATAATATTATAGTTGTTAATGTGGCTCGGCGCGGCACAGTGGATAAAATCAATCACGATACGTGATTGAAAGTAAGTAACGGCCGCTGCCACTAGTTCTCAGATGGGTGACCCCCGGGTTCATAGTGCGCAAAAACTCTGCCACATATACACGTGTTCCTAACCACCGTACCAACCGTCCCAACCTTGCTGTACCTTACCTTACTATGCCAATCTACAGGCTAATGGCCTAAGTCGTCGAAGCCTTAAACCTAATAATAAAAAAATAAATAAATATAGTTACTAATTTAATTAATTAATTTCAACATATTGTGTATTATAAAGTCTATTCAACTCGGTGTCTGGAATGTACTATATTATGTCAATAAAGCCTTATAAATGTTTTTATGTACGAATTTCATCTTTTTATTTAGGTGTGTAAATATGTAAACTATTTTAAATGAGAAATCAATGAAAATTATTTTTTAAATATTTTTCAGGACAACGGAAATGCCGTCAAACAACACACTAGATAATTTGTAAAGACATTTTTTTGTTATAATTATTTATCTACTAAGTAGATATTATATTAAAAATAGTTTTTCTTAAATTATATTTAGGTATAATATGTAAAATGTTTACACATTTGTTTTTGTTAATATTTTTTTATGCAACTAGTTACCTAAAAAATTGATTTTTCAATGTTAATATCAATTCAGACAAATTGTTGTAAATGTTTAACTGAAACATTAATGGTGTCAATTTATTTATTATGAATAAAATCTATTTAATAATTTGATGTTTCTTATCAATATGTTTGTGAAGAGTAAAGATATTTTATTTTATTAATGTTACAGCTTAGCGAATTTTATAGATGGTGCATGTATAAGTAGTTATTAGGTTACCTACACCTGTATTACGATTCCGAACAACAGGTCATAATTTTTTATATTTTACATAATTGTTTCTTGTAATAGTACTAGGAGCAGAGCTGCTCGCTTCGCATGTCCGCTCTTTTTTTTGCATGCTGGGGTACTCTAATTTAAAAAATTTTAATGAAAAATAGTACAAACATTATAAATTATTAACATTTATCTTAGACCATCTTAGATGATCCGTATTGCTCAAGAATTCATCTCTATCAGTGTTTCTTTTATAGGTAATAGGTACACATTATACAAACCCTAAAATTGGATTGAATATTGATTTTGATTCAATATTGGCTGAATGATCCTCGCAATATATCATCACGATCATCCATTCTTTTCACAACAACGCATCAATGGCTTCTCATCTTCATAAATATACATTTTGGCCAAATTTCTGATTTTCAGACAGTAAGTTTGTGCATTTCGATGTAGCTCTGTAGTCTTGACTTTCATTTGACCAACTATTCTCATTCATGAAATACCGCTACCATTTATATCAGTTTATATCAGTGTTCTGGGCATAAAAGAAGCGAGTGCAAATAAATTATTATAAATTAAAATTTACCCCCATATTTTATCTAAAATTTCCATTGATTTTGCCATCACCGTACAATAAATCTTTTAATTCTTGTGGATACGCATCATGTTTAGGGAGTTTAACTTTGGCGGCAGCAAGTGCTTGCAGATTTCCTATTTTCATTTTTAAAAGACGAAGCAATACAATATTGAAATTTTTCTGTTATATCACCAATATCTAAATACATTTGAAATTCTAAAATTCATTAGTAAATGAAGAAATTGGGCATACTTGGTGAACCACACTGGGTAAGTATCTGATGATAATTTTTAAGTTGAAGGTATATTCTACATACAACATACTCGTAACTTTTATAAAAATTGAAACGTCGTAAAAATTCAAACATACAACAAACCAGATAATGTTCTTAACATTAAGCTTGCAAATTATCCAATTCACTAAAATAATAATAATAGGGGTGATAGGGGGGGAGGAGGGAGTATGAATGGATGGGTGATAAAAAAATAGTAGCCACATCTGCTAAATTAGTCTGCACTCGCCTAGCGCCTTCAGAATAAATAAGCAACTTGAATAAATAAACTGTTATAGATATAGGTATGTAACACTGGTGAGGCAGAGCAACAATAACAGAGCATGATGTGTATCGTTGCCTTCTCGCAGTATACACTATGGAGTATGAACTCCGACGTGGTTAATATAACCAAATGGCCGACGAACAACATCGCTTTGTACAAGAAGTTGGACCGCGTCCAGGACAGATGGTACTTGCGGTGACAACGTTACTTTAGGTCGTTAGGTATTACTGTGCCATGAAGTCCAATATCCGGCGGGTAGACAGGATCAGTTTTCGAACGTCAACAGGCAACAGTTAATGCCAGCACACTATACAATTTATTGCGTAGTGTGCCACTTACTTAGCGATCACCAACCGAATGGCACGGGGGCGTATTGGCCAGTAAAAACAATATAAGAGTGACAGTTCATTCTGGTCGCCATCGACGTATACACCAAAAGCTCCCGCGAAAACAGTATGGTTCTGAGACGTCAGGGCAATGTTATGTATGTTAAAAATATTTTTTTTAAGTTGTAGAAAACCCTAACGGCCTAACCTAAAGACAAAAAATGTCTGTCCATGGTTTCATTATAATACTGTACCTAATGTATTAATATAATAATATATATTAAATACATGCCTTCTGGCGTGTAGACAATGAGTTGAGAAAGCCAATGGTGACAGACTTAATCGCACTTCAGCTGCAGATTATTTAAAGGTATATAGGTTATAACTTATAAGTTTACCTAAAGGTTTATGATTACATTGAGCTTTTACTTTTTAGACACTATGGTATTATATCATTCTCCAAATTTAATATTTATAACAATTATAACATTATCAATCGTTACACAATAATAAGGTGATTCGTTAATAGTGTTCATACTATATTATAAATTATAATACAGGTCCCTATTATATATTATACATAACACATAGATAAGTAGATAGTTACGATACGAAAAAAGTTAAACGTCATAAAGCTTCTATTAAACGTTAGACACGTACATAATATTTCCATTAATATTAATGTTGATATTTATTATTTAATATTCGATATTTTAATATACCTTTTGCACTTGAAGACGACGAATGTCGATTATTATTTAATAATATTTGGATGTTTTATCTTCTTTTATGCTGCAACTTTATATAAAACCAAGATGATAATACCTTTATATTTATGTAAATATGTTAATCATATTTTTTGCATCGGCGTTTACACACAGTATAGGTAAGTACAATAACAAAGTACAAAGTTAAGTATAGAGAGGATTTCCTTTTTATTTCGATATTAACTTTCATCAAATTTTCATTTGTGACCTACCAATTGATACACAAGTTGGGCAAAATCAGGGATATTAAATAAATTAAAAACTGGTTATTGATTTAAAATAAATACAAATTATTCATCGTCACCAGATCCCAAAACCATGGAGATGAGGTCTTCGGTGTCGATCAATCCTTTTTTGTCAATTTCCATGTTGTCAAAAGCATCTTTGACTTCTTGGTTGGAGAATTTATCACCCCAGTTCAATAGACCGTACCTCAGCCTAAAAATACAATTACCAGTCAAAAATCTTGTATTTGAAAATTGTTAAATGTGTTTGAATACTTACTTTTCACTGTCGATTTTACCGTTTTCATCAAACGACTTGATGGCAGCAATAACAGTCTCGTCATCGTCGGTTTGACCTAATAAATACATCAAATTACAATATTAATTTATGTTATAATAATATAATAGTACATCTTATTGAAAGCATTAACAGTTTACTGACCTCCTTCAGACATCCTAGCTGCAAACAAGGTCAACAGTTGGGTGAAGTTAACTGGGCCAGAAGCTTCGCTCAACATAGCTTCGAGTTCAGGGTCTGTGACTAGCTTGCCCACTTTGTCCCAAGTGGCTCTCAAGTCCTCTTTGCCCAAAATGCCATCTTTATCCCAGTCCATCATCGAGAAACCCTGTTCAATGAATTATATAAATTATAAATAATAATTTATAAATCACAAATACTCTATAGGTACCTAGTCTATAATATGATTATAATATGAATTTAACAGATTAGGCTATATTACCTCTTTGAATTCGGCCACTTGTTGGGTTGTGAACATAGAGAAAACATTACTGCCAGATCTGCGGACTTTCTTGGATGAACTTTTACGGCTGCTGTGTTTTGTGCTGGAATGAGAAGGAGGTGCTTCGGGTTCAGCGACTGGTGCTGGTGCTGGTGCTACTTCCGCTGGTGCGGCTTCTTTTGGTTCTTCCTTCTTTACCTTCTTCTTCTTTACCTTCTCTTTGTCAGCCTTAATAAATAATGTAAGTTTATAATATTTATATATTATGTCTATCAAAAAAAAATAATAAATAAATCTTTGATTTAAAATTATTACATATTTTAAATACCTATATATAATGTCATCTGTCCCTGGGATTAATATGTCAGATTTGTGGTGTAATATATTTTAAAGCTTAATAATATTCCAACAAATTCAACAATGTACACAAAAATTGTTAACTATTATTTGGTACAAGGTATATTTAGATATCCACATAGTTTTTAAAATTTCCCAAATATTTATGAAAAGATTGAAATATCAAAAATGATTACTATAAAGTCGTTCGAAAAATTACTCAATATAATTTATAACTATATTGGTAGGTAGGTACTTGGCAAAATATATGAGAGATACTATACCTGAATTTGAATAAGTTAAATATGATTACACGAATGTATTAATATTGCATATCTTATGTGCCGGCAATAAACTATTAAACAGTACCTTTCATATTTTCTAATTTTTGTTTTTATAGTCTCCTCTATTATTATTTCAGCCTACATGCAGATGAGTTCAATGGAATTCCTAACTTTAGAAATACCTACAACGTAATTTGGGAACTTGCCAATATGATGTCATGTACGTGCCATATTCTAAATATAAATCTAGCTAAGTCCAGAAAATGAATAAGACTTATTGCCAACTTTATACTTGATCTAAGTATCTAACACGTTAAAAAATTCCAATTTTAACATAAATTTAATATGCCTGAATTCATTATAGAATAATACAAATTTTCGTAGTAGTACAAAATTTAGTATACAAGGGTATAAAAATGTTTCATAGTATTCATAATAATTATTATCATAAATATCCTAGTTAAAATAAATTAAAATTAGGATAGACAGATATAATAATTAATTGATGGACATCAATTATTTTCAAATATATTTTCTTTTACAATTATCACTTATTAAAGTGCATCGTATAATTTACTAATGTTTAACATACAATTAATAAATATAGTACCTAAATCGTTTTTAAAAGCTATAGAGATTGTGGTTTTAGACTATTTACAAAAAAAAAGTTTATTAATATAAATTCATATAACATGGTCAAGTTGTTAGATCGAAATAAATATCGATAAAAAAAAAGTAAATATATATATACTTAACATTAGATTTATGTGTTTTATGAATAACCAAATTTCAATTCATTTTTAAAACAATTTTTCTATTTGTACATTCTTAGTTACTAAGTTACTAATGTATTTAATTTCTATGATTTATTTAATATTTTTATAAATATTATAGGTAATTTATAATGTATAAATATAAATACATAGATAATTTAATAGAATTTTATAGTTCTTAATTTCTTATTATTATTTTTCACAATCGATCGACTGAACGTTATTTTTTTTTAAACTTTTTAATATGATGAAATTTAAAATATATTTTTTAATTATTTTTAGTATCATTGTATACCTCATCTTACGACTTATAAGATATAATTTAACTATAATAAAAATTAGTTACCTATTATTAATTACATAAAAATAAATAGGTACTTGATATAATATTATTTAATATATTATAAATTATAATACAATATGTATACATAATAATATATGAAGATTATTTGAGTAAGTTAAGTCTAGGCATCATAGTTTATTGTTTTAATTATTAAAAATTAAAAATTATTTTAACCAATTGAGTTTAATTTATTTAATAACAAGTTTAAAATATTTGATGATATAGAGACGTGTACTAACCATTTTGTTTGTTTTCTGTTGTCGTTATTAATGCCAAGAGAAGTTGAACACTACTGAGCTACTGGACCCAAGCTACTTGTAGTTCTCGGATCTTGTAGGTTTAAAAATACAATACGTATCGGCTAGCGAAACACTAAACTTAGCCATACTCAGTCATATGGTGTTCGTGTTTTATTTAAACTCGCATTCACTCCCCACTTCTTCCTTTGAATATTATTATAACGCATATTGCCCTATAACAATTTTTTTGGCATCTCTATCACAATATACTCATAGTATATACCTTTAGAAAACGAATAACTTTCTCTAACACCCTTAAATTATAGGTTAATGTTTTCATTTGACCTAATACTCGAATTCACTATCAGTATGTTATATTAAAAATAGCCAATATAGTTACATACAAAATATTGTTTTGTTTATATTGGGTACGTTATTTTATACAGTTAATTTTAATAATACTAATTTTATAAATAATAAATTGAATATATATTTTTATCTGATAAGTAAATAATTTCAACATTGTTTAGCTACAGGCTCGGATCGGGCCGGCGAGCTGTTGCAAGATCTAGCTAAAATAAACATTTTTATAAACATAAATAATAATACAACACGGAAAACTGTTCAAATCAATGTCGATTTTAGAACCTTCAGGGCTTAAAAATATTAAAATTATGATCATCTTCAAATTTCCATACATTTAATTTACCCGGAGGTCGATATTTTTAAAATTTGATGATGACATCACAGTTAGAAGTTTGGCTGATTAGCCACCTAGGTAGAATCCTGTAAAAAAAACCAAAAAAAAAAGGCCAGTTAGTGGATGTCACTTTGCTGAACAGTAGGTTACAAGTGGGTGACTGTAATAGATGGTGTTAAATTTGAATTCGATGATATAATATCATTGTATAAGAAAGACGATTCAGAGCGAAAACGGTCAGTCAGCCTATGATATTAGTACATAATTAAGTATATTTGATGATATTATTGTGAATAAAGTAATTTATATATTAACTTATTTACATGGAGCCTTTATTTTAAATTTTCAATCCTTACCTAAAAAAGTTGAATATTTTATAAATTTTTAACTACAAAATAATTATTAAATTATAAATTTTAACTTTAAATGCTTACAAAAAAAAACTGTGCCTATGTATTTTTAATATTTTTCAAATGCTATTAGAACGATATATCAGGAGCCTTATATTAAATTATCACGTTTTTTTACCCAATAAATAACATTTTATTGATATTTACAGAAAAAAAAACTGAAAAATTGAAAACTGACAATGTCCGTAAACAGCTCAAAAAGGGTCAAATTATTTTATCAAAATTGTATAGTGTATAGAAAATGCTAATATAAACAGTCAATGAAATTTTCAAGTATTTACAGTCATACGTTTTTTAATTAGAACAAAATAAGAAAATCGTTACATGAGAAATCGAGTGAATATCAAATTTTGTAAAAATATGAATTTTAAATGCTCATAAAAATTTAATTTGAATTTCTTGTAGACATTTTTTTTTTTGATAAAGGTAGACAAACTTATGGATAATCTTTTATAACATTTTCAAATCTTAGATTTAAAAAGAAAAAATTTTATGAATTCTCAACTCAAAATAATTTGCTAATTTTCGTGATTTTTCCGTATTTTGTCAAGATTTGAACTTTAAATGCTTATAAATAAAAACTGTGACAAAGGATTTTTAATTTTTTTCATCTGCCTTTGAAACAATAACCCAGGCGCCTTCTATTAAATTTTCAAGCTTTTTTAACCAACAAATAAAATTGTATTGATATTTGTAGAAAAAAAAAACTAAAAAAATTGAAAACTGACAATGTCCGTAAAAAGAGTCAAATCATTTTCAAAATTTTATCGTGTATAGAAAATTCTAATATAAATATTCAATGAAATTTTCAAGTATCTACGGTCATTTGTTTTTGAGTTGCACCAAAAAACCAAAATCGATTTTCTCGAAAACAGATTTTGCGTAAAAATTCCCGTTTTTTCTTAATTTTTCATTTGTTTTTCACGGCGCTTTTGAAAAGTACTGGGAAATTTTTACTTTTGACCCCCCAAAGTATCAACTAGATTCACTTTCCTATCAGAAAAGTTACTATTAAAGAAAATTTAAGCACTTTTACTGTCCCAATAGGTGATGACAGACACAAAAAAAAAATAAAAAAAAAACACACATCATTGTAAAATCAATACATTCATCGCTTCGCTCAGAATCTAAAAATGGAAACTGAAAATGTCCGTAAACAGGTCAAAATAAGTCAAAATATTTGGAAAATGTTATGGTGTATAGAAAATGCTAATATAAACATTCAGTCAAAATTTCATGTACTTCCAGTCATTTGTTTTAGAGTTGCATCAAAAACCAAAATTGATTGTAAAACAGGCCCTAAGTCGTCGAAGCCTTAAACCTAATAATAAAAAAATAAATAAATATAGTATATAGGACGTATAAGTAAAGTTATAACATTTACACGAACTGTTAGTTCTATTGTGTTTTAAACGATTGTTCACGCATACTAACATGATATAATGTATAAATATGAATAACTAATAAGCGTTTATACCTAAATATTAATAAATATTTTGATGTCATTACTTGAAGAAGAGTAAATATAAATAAACTTAAATTAAATAGTATAAATAATAAATTATGATAAAAAATGTCAGAAAACATTGATCGAACCGTCGTTTTTTCCGAAGTTGTCATCTTACATCACGCTTGGGAATATAAGTGGGGGCACCCCCACATAGGTATAACCATTGATTATATATAGTAGATTCTGATTGGAACGATGAATGTATTGATTTTAGTGATTTTACAATGATGATTTTTTTTTTTTTTAAATTTTTATTTTTATATCTGTCATCACGGTTTGGGGCATTAAAACTGTTTCGATTTTCTTCAACAGTATCGCGCTTGTTCGATGGGAAAGTTAATCTAGTTGGTGTATTCAGTAGGTCATTTTTTAAAATTTTCAATAGTATTCAAAAGTGCCGGGAAAAACAACATAAAAATTAAGGAAAAAAGTGAATTTTTATGCAAAATCGGTTTTTGACAAAATTGATTTTGGTATTCACTATTCAGGGTAACTTTAAAACAAAAAAAAAAACGTATATACATGCAATTTTCATTGGTTGTTTATATTTCCATTTTCTATACACAATTTTTCAAAATATTTTGATCTGTTTTGAACCGTTTAGGAACATTTTCAGTTTCCAAATTAATTAGTCTTTTTTTCTATGATTGTTAATAAAACTTAATTTGTTGGGTAAAAAAGCTTGAAAATTTAATACAAGGCTCTTACTATATTGTTACAATGACATTTTAAAAATATTAAAAATCCCGAAAAATCACGAAAATTAGCAAATTATTTTGAGTTGAGAATTCATAAAAATTTTCTTTTTTAAATCTAATATTTGAAATTGTAATACAAGATTAGTGTAGATTATTCATTAGTTTGTCTACCTTTATCAAAAAGAGAATGTATTCAATTAGATCAAATTAAATTTTTATGAACGTTTGAAGTTCATATATTTTTACAATATTGGATATTCACTCGATTTCTCATGTATAGCGGTTTTGTTATTTAATTGTTATTCAAAAACGAATAACTGTAGATACATAAAAATTTTACTGAATGTTTATATTTTTATTTTCTATGTACCATATATTTTGAGCTGTTTACGGACATTGTAAGTTTTTAATTTTTTTAGTTTTTTTTCTATAAATTTCAGTAAAATTTTATTTGTTGGGTAAAAATGCGTGAAATTTTTATGCAAGGCCCCTGATATTATATTTTTATAATAGCAGTTGAAAAATATTAAAAATACATAGGCACGATTTTTTTTTTATAAGGATTTAAACTTATTTATCAAATTTCAAATTTAATAATTATTTTTTAGTTAAAGATGTATAAAATTTTTAAACTTTTTAGCTTAAGACTGAAAATTCAAAACAAGGTTCCACGTAAATAGGTTATATATAAATTACTTAATTCACAATAATATCATCAAATATACTTAGTAATTTCATAGGCTGACTGACCGTTTTCACTCAGAATCATTTTTTCTATACAATGATATATATATATTGCGTGAATGTGTAAAAATTGCAAAATAGTGAACTTCATTGTGCCATAACTTCGAAACTAAGTCCGACCGACAAAACCCCAAATTTTGAAAAAAAAAATTTAAAAATATTTAATTCTAAGTTTTTTTAAATGCGCGTGTTATGATAAAAATGTAGTTTTTTAAGTTTTTTATCAAAAATTTCAAAACGAAGTTTGTCTGTGCTTTTTTTGCATTCTTATAAAGCACCCTAAAATACACATTTTGGAAAAAAAAAATTTGAAAAATCGATAGGTTGCTAAACTAGAATCGTTGGCATCATTATTTTTGTTTTATATTATAGACGTTTGCTAATGAAGTGATATGAGACATTTGAATTTTTTTCTGCCAAAAAGTGTAACTATTCGACTATTCGAGTGTAAAAACTAAAATTATAAAAATAGATAGATCATAAATGCAAAGATTCAAGGTGATTTTATAGTACTATTCACGCTATCTATCAAGTATCATTCTTTCATGACCATGATGTTGATTATCTATGGGTAAAACAAGCTTACGATACGCGCTCTGGTGACATAATCCTCAACACGCATATTCGGAATGTATAAACTATAATTCACGGACTAAGATATAATATATTAGATATTATATCTTAGTCCGTGGTATAAATATAATTTTATATTGGTCATTTTACTTTTTATAATAAATTAATTTTGTTATCGAAACTTTATACGCTTTAATAGCTAAGTACAATTTCTACTAATATTATCAAATACATTTAAATACACTTCATTAGGGGACGTAATGCTAACGTAGTCCCGGTTCTCGATACCAGGAAAAAAATATAAAAAAAAATACACTTAAGACAAAATGTATGCGAAATGTCGGGAAAATAAATACTATCTTCCGACTCGAGCCCCGACCATAGAGTAGCCAGAGTAGGTATACTTTATGGTCCCGAATCGTCGTAGGGAGGAACCCGCTTAACCATCAGGCATCAGTATATAAATATAATTATAATATATTTAGCCATGATCAGTACGATAGGCGTGGACAGCGCTCCCGGTGTTAATTTGTTTTGCCAATATCGTGGAGATAAACAAAGAAAAGCGAGGGAAAACTTTAAATTGATAGCATATTGCATTCATTTTGTCATTTTGATGATAATAAATATTGAATTAACAATAGAGAATAGGACTCAACCTAAAATACGTCTGAAAGCAAAATTACTTTCATTTCGGCTAGGCGCCATATAGCAGTCCGGCTCTTTTTCTTCCTATGTAGTGTTGTGTACCGTTTTTCCACACTTCACAGTTGTCTACAACTTGATCGATCACTGATTTATCTGTTATAGTTTTTTAACTTTATTGCAGTTATTATATTATTATTACATCTCATACATTTTTAAACACTCACTATTATGGATACGTGGACCGCTGATATTTGGAACGGCAATGAAGAGGAATGTAAGAGAATTCTGAGTGAACCAGGAAATTGGGAGAAGGTAATGGAAATTGATTGTTTATCGATCTGTAAAATATGTGTACCTGCATTTATTAATGAAAACAAAATACATGCTTATTTTTTTATATCCATTTGTAAAAGTTTCCATCAACATTAAACCTAGCGGTTGAACTCTGGCCACCTATACTCCGTTACAAAAGAGAATAGACCAGTTCTACTAACTTTTTTCTCCTTTCACCAGTCACTACCTATACTGTTATATGGGAGATGTGTGCCTGCCGGACGGAAATTGGTGGCCGCCTGGTGTATTCTCTTTTGGAACTGAATATAGGAGCAGTTAATGATAAATAAATATATAATTATGTCTGTGACTGGTGACATGAGTTTATGATTGACCCGAACAGAAACATGAATAACTTTTATAAAATATATTATTTTATTTCAATTTTAATGTTAGTTACCTACACTTGTTGAGGCCAATAAATATTAATTGGAAAAATGACAGAGCAATTACCTACCTAGTTAATTATCACTTATTATTTAGTTCCTAAAATCAATAAACAACTTAAATGAATATGCAAAAGTCTTAATCACTAAAAATTGGTTTTGTTAGAATTCCTAGTGAGAATACTGTTTTAATAATTCTATGATAATACCTATTGGTTTTTAACTTAAACTATCATTTTACAAACATGACTAAACGAAAAATGTTTTTGGGTGTCTTTTCTTAATAATATTTAGATATTTACCAAACTAGTAGTCTTTACTTAGTACCTAATATTTTTTAATCTAAGGTAACTGAAAATTTGAATGTTTCTTGAGGTCCGTTAATAATTATTATGCTACTTTTACTACAGATATGTTTAACACACATTTATTTTATTGCAAAAATTTTATGTAAATAATTTTAATTCTTAGGTACCTTTATTATTTGATGATAAAATAGCTCTTGGAACCTTTGTACGATTTAAAGGAATGATACAAGATATGTTAAATCCAGAATATTATAGTAGTAATTTTAAAATTATCAATTCTGAAAATGATGAATTTACTTTGTGTCAAGCAAAATATCATAGCAGTACTAAAAATCTCAAAGTAAGAATAATGATCTATAAAAAATAAAAAAATTGAGTTATATTTATTTATACAATTTATTCATTTTGTAGCCTGGAGAAGAAGTTGTATTTGGAGATACATTGATGGAACGTCAAATTTTTGCCTGTATTCCAATTCCAGGATTGAATGAATGGGCCAAAGATGTAACTAATACAAACCAGAATGCTGAAGCTCAACTGTATGTTAATTATTAAATACTAGGTATAATCTGTTTTATAAAAGAAAGGTGCTGTTTCGCGTGTGCAGACGAAGAGCCACAAATCGCCTGCCAGGCAGTCGAAGTATTGCACGCACTCTATTATTACTGACGTATCACAATTGGTTCACGTTGATGCAATCATCGTGTTTACTCAGTTCCATGATCGTTTTAGACAACAGACATTATTACAGGTGGTCTTGGGTGGGTGTGTCGTAAGGATTGACCTGTTTTCGTCAAGACACATTACCTTTCTTTTGTGAGACAGAGTATACTTACAAAGTTATATATATTTAATTGTTAATAAAATATAACATATTGATTTAGAGAAGAAAATATAAATAAACGTATTCGTCTTGATCCAGCATGTCAAAAATACTCTAAGGAAATATTTATTTTTGTAAGTATTAATTTTATTGTTTTGTCATACATTTTATCATTATTATATTATTATTAATGTAAACATTTAAATATCTAGGTATACCCTGAAGATATTAATACCAATGAATTAAAGCTAAACCAAATTGTAGAAGTTGTAGGATTTCTTGACCGACGTACAATTCAAGAGGATAATGGAGATTCAGAAGAACAATCTTCAATAGCTAAAGAAACGCATTGTATTCATGCTGTCCAATTGAAACTACTAAAAAACTTAATTCCAGATAATGAAGAAACGTGTAAGTTAAATGTTTTGTTTTCGTATTTAAATTATGAAATTTGTATGTGTAATTAATAATATTATTATAATGTTAATACATTTTCAAACAGATAAATCCATCTGGAATGATGCACCAAACATTCACGCAGAGCTAAAATTTGTATTAACTCAAGCAGTATTAGGAGACTCTTTAGTGGCTGACTATTTATTATTTTATCTTGTATCTACCATGTATGTTTAATTAATGTTAAATACTACAACATTTTTCCATTTGATTTTCACCTGAACACTTATTATTTATGTATGTTTATTCAATATTGTTATAGTTATAATAGACAAAACAATTTGGTTCCTGGAAAATTCTCATTAAACATTCGTGGTATTCCTCATGGTATTGGACAAAGCTACACAAAACATTTGTACTCACTGATATCTTATTTGGTAGTAAAAAGTGAGTATTTACCAATCCAAATACACACTATGAACAACATGGATATGATTCCAAGGTAATATATATTTTATTACCTACCTATACAAAATATTAAGAAAATTTTAAAATATATTTATGCATATAATATGTTTCCAAACTCTTAGACACTATATTATTGATACTTACTATGATAATAATAAATAATATAATTATATTAAGTATTTGTCATCAGTCAGCTTCTATTAGTTACTTCAGAGTTAGCATGCATTTTGTGATTCGGTAGTTCTCAGCTAGTGTTCACTAAATATACTATTTAAATAATTTTTCCCCTTGATGAATAAGTTATAAATTGCTAAAGATAAGAGAAATTTTATTTTGTTTCAGAAAATGCTATACTTCCAATAGACTGCTGAATGGATTTTTACAGTTGTCAGATAGGACACATTTAGTCTTAGATGAAACAAATTTACAACCGGGAAATTTGGATAGTAAAGGTAATTCAATATGTTTATATATATATTTTTTTTAGGGGGGATGGTTGGAATGGTTAGTTGAAACATGTTAAAAATAGCAGAATTTCAAGTTGGGCATCCGTAGGTTTCTGCCATGCCCGGTTAGGGTATGGCGGCAGACAGTTGCCTGCCCAGAGAGAGGAGCCGCCCATGGTCGAGGTTCAAACCGACAACGGTTCGCGTCAGAACAGACGCTGTAGTCCACTTGGCCACTCCGTCCCCCCCTATCTAGATTATTTTACTATAATTACAGAATATTTTTTTACATCCAAAAACATTTTTTTTTGTGGATCTATGCAACTAAAGTAAGAAACATTATTATCCATTTTAGTGTAGAATAAGTGTAGACTAAACTTACTTATTCAATTTTAAATCAATAAAAAGCACTATAGCAAAAACTTAGTATTCGTACTTTTTTTTTGGCGCTTACAATATTTTAAGTCTTTAATTGATCTCATTTTATTTCCATATACAAATTTGAATAAGTAATCTGTCATGTCTACTGTAGTTTAGAAGGAATTTTTTTGAAAGTTACAAATTATTATTTAAATTACAAAAATTCTTCTCTTAGTTATTAGAAGGCAAACATTTTTGAACAAACAGATTTAGAATATCTTAAGTCCCATAATTTGTCACATATTTAGATTCTATTAAACAAGGCTGGGATTTCGATGCACTTTTCATTTTTTTTCAGAGGTTACTGATCGATGCTCGCCTGGTCACTAATCAGTAACATGTACTTTTGAATGAGAATAAGAAAATTTATTTTGCAATTTTTGATTTTAAGGCATTGGGTCCAAAATTCAAACTTGAAATTTAATTTTAAGATTTTACATGCTAACACGAGTTTTATATAACAGTAAATGATTAGGCGTTCTTTAAATATTCACCCATCACTTCGGTAGACGTTGAAATAAGCTCTATCTACAAAAACTGGGGGATAACCAAAGATCGTTTTTATTCGAAAATCTTAATCTCTGTTGATTCAGTGTAACAGTTCAGAGTGTACATTTAAGGGGATTGGAAGCAGCGTATTTATTTCATGTTTTAGACTTAAAAGCCTGACAATTATGCATACTTAAAATTTTTTACTCACAACTATTTTTCTAGGTTATTGTGGAAATTGATTTTTGATGTTTCTTTAAAAATTGTTCTTAAATCTTAGTTTAGTTTTATTTAAGTGTCTTTTTTTAGAAAGTTAAACATTTATTTTAAAATCAACTTCCACAATAACCTAGAAAAAAGGTCGATCAACTCAAATGTTTTATAGGGCATTACATTCCCTTCTAATAAACTATCTATATAAGTATTAGTATACAATAATTAATATTACTTTTTATAAGTTATTTATGATTTTTCTTAGGAATGCTAAATCTTGAAGCCCTAAAAAATATAATTTCCAACCAACAAATGAAGTATGATTTCACTTATTATGGGATGGACTATGAAACCCAAATACCAACACTGACATTATCAATTGGAAAATCTCTTCTACCTGTAACTTAATTAGTTAGTAATAGTTTTAAAATGTTTAATTCATAACTATATATATAATTTTAGTGTGATATTGATATTGTACTGAAACCAGACCCATCTTGTTCTGATGTCGAAGAGACAATGAAGTCAGTACACGACTACCTAAAAAATCAGTTACCTCTTTTGGACAAATTGAGAAAATATATTGCAATAATTTCAACATTTCCTTTTAAATATGAACAGGATATTTTACAAGTAAGTCACCAAATATTAAGTTATTGTGAAATACTATAATTCATTAATCCACTTTTATTTTTTATTTAGGTGATTGAAAATGATTTTGTAGAGATGCGAAGAGTTGATCCCAAAAATGTTTCTAGTGATGACTTGCATATTTTTTTGATGATTTCAAAGTAAGTTTTGAAACTTCTAACTTATATTTGGATAGTTGATGTTTGCTTACTTTCAATTATATTATTTTATAGATTAATTGCCTTATGTTCTGGAAAGAATGAATTTGATAAAGCAATTTGGGAAAGCGGAAAATCATTAGAAAACCAACGTAAATTAAGAAATAAATAAATTATACATTGAATGTATAAATTAGTATTGAAAATACTTAAATGTTAATATATTCAGGTCTAAAAAAACAACTGGCTAACATTTTTAAATATTCAATCTAATAAATTGTATTTTATAAACAGCTGCACATCATAAATAATAAACTGATAAATACATTATTTATAATTAATAGAAAAAAAATAATTCATAAAAATATGGATGAATGATCAAAAATGTATTTTCATTATTTCAAGTTTTTGGAACGGATATGTAAGACTGCTCTATTCTTTTGTTAAATTATTTCCAGTAACATATTTTAATCTTCTATAAGTCTTATTGTGTTGATACCAGCATATTTCTATTTGTTATGTTAAAACAATAGGGTTGATTTGCTGTTTTTTTCCTTACATTCATGCTTTCTAATAGTTTTATGATGCAACTCTTGGTTTAGATTTAATAAAAAAACTGTTGTGTTCTCTTTTTTTATTTTTACGAATAAATAATAAATTAATCTGATTTGATATAATATTATTATAAATGTAGCAGTTGTGTTTATAACTAATTTAAAATTCACAACAAAATATAATGTTAAGAAGTGTCTTCTTTAGGAGGCATATGTCCGTATTTGAATGTCAGTCTTAATTCACCAATCTCAGTTATGGGAAGAACATCGGGAATCCATTCAATAATAAATGGTATTGGTTCTTTTTGATGTTCATTGACAATACCTTCAAAACAAAAAGCTCTTTAAAATGTTTTTCTATAAATAGGTACCTAATAATCGTCATACATTTACATTAATGCATATAATTGTAATTACTAATTTGAATGTACTAACCAACTTTTAGAAATGTCTTCAAATCATTTGGTTGTATAAGTTGATGAGATTTATCTGTTGGTATAATATAGTCATTCTTTTCACGCTCAAAAGCATCGTATGTTCCATCTATGTTTCTGATGAAACTGCGACTAATATTAAGAGGTACTAAAGGTGTTTCAAAAATTTTCTTCACTATCAGTATATTAGTAATATGCCAAGTATGCTTTGTGAATGTTCCTAAAGGTAATGAGTCACGCTTCACAAACACCGAAGTATAATTGGGTAAACGCTTTTTTTGAGAAGCCACACACATACGTTCTCGCAAACAATCAAAAAACGTCTAAAACAAAACTTATATTTATATTTTTTGTGTAAAAAAAGAAAGCTTTTGAAACTACTTTGTAAAGCAATTATGTCCTAAATTCCTTCTTCAATATCACTCATACTAAAAAATGTATTACTCACCTTATGAATATGAAACACCATGGTCGGAGGATTACCATCAAATTGATAATGCATTTCTTGGTTGATGCGTTCTGTAACCGAAGACATCCATTTTTCGAAATTTAACACCGGATTAGGATTTATGAATTGTGGTTCTTCGTGACCTAAGCATAAAAACTATTTGTAAATTCAAGTATACATTTTAATACACTAAAATAAAATAATGTTAATATCTTACAACTTTTCTTCTTTAATCTCGAGTTGTTTTGAGGTTTTTTAGATCGTTTCTGAAAAATAAGTTATATAGTTTTTATATTACTTAGATGTATAACATTATAACAAAATATATCTTAAGCTGCTATGTCCATAACAAACAATTAATAAGAATTAATATAATATGCCATTTGTTTTACTAATCATGAACTAGTATAGAATATGATATAAGTCTAATTGTTTAAATTGAGGCTTTTGAAAAAATGATAAGTATACAACAATAATATGTAAATCAATTGATGGAATTTAAATCAGTACTTTTGATAATATATTTGGAACTGTTCTTTGATATTTAGGAGCAATGCTTTCTAAGACGCATGTTTCATTAGAGATAATCATCTGATCATCAAAAAATGTGACTGGTCCATTACTTTCTTCTGCCATTGCAACCTGGACATCTAAAATAAACATTAAATCATATTTTTTATATTTGATACTTCCATCTAAACTTTATTCCCCGTAAGTTTACCCACTTTTTGTTTTTTGCGCTCACGGAATATGGTGAAAACATTGCGACAATACAGTTCACTGCAGTTTTACAATTTCACGTGTATCATTTATTTCACCAAACTCTGAGTGCATTCAAGAAAAAAGGGGATGAGGTTACGGGGAATAGAGTGTATAAGTTTTAATAATAATTAATAAGTTATAACTATAGTAACTATTAGTTAGAATTATGCACATGATCAACAGTTATCATTGGTATAATTCATTTTTAATACAATTTCCCAATAATCCTCTAAATATCAACTAATATTTTTCTAAAAATCAACCAATAGGTCGCGACCCTTGCATTACAGTGCCCCTACTGTATAGCAGACCGGTATCCACTTTTCCACCTTTTTTTTTATACTAATGATGACATGGCTTCAACATCTCAATAATACTAAATACAATTGTTCACTGTATACATAGATACTTATTATCTTTAAAATGATAGACTTACTTGGCAAATTGTCAAGTTGAACAATAGTTGCCGACAACGTAGAAATAGATACAAAAGGATTAAGATTTTTTTCAAACTCCTGTACCATATATCGAGAAGTTGCTATAGCACTTAAACATGCAATGTAATGACAACAAAAGTATGTATTTAAATCTGGTATTTGATCCTAACAAAAATAATGTTAGGTGTAAATAGTAGAATAAAATATAGACTATAATTTATCAAGATAATATTACCATTTGATCAACTGTAACCAATGTAGTAGTACAACAAAAGCATCTATTGTATTTTCCAATGATACAATGCAAATAGCCCAAAGGGTTTTGAGTGGTAATTATGCATCGGACAACAAATATATTTTCTGATACACGTTGTAAGTATGGTTTTTTCTTATCAACAAAATTTGTCCATACTTCCTGAATTATAAAATAAAAATAATACAATAAACCACTTTATAGTTGAATAGTCTTACGTTATACAAAAAAAAAATTCAAGTTATACAAAATCATAAGAGTTGGTAGTTTATTATAAACTGTATATTATTATCTATGGTAGTTAAAAGGAATTTTTTTCTTTAAGACATTTAAATTATCAAGGTATCAGTGGCAAATCTAGGATTTTCTCATTGGGGGAAAGAGGGGATATACAATTTTTTTATGTATATACCTACTAAATGTGTAAACATTATATTACTAAAGATTTAATTTATTAAATAGGGTTAAATGATGTCCTTAATGACCTTGTTACAATATTAATTACTCATCAGGAGATACAGGTATTGTTCAATGAACAATCAATATGACAAGCCATTCAGTCGTTTTTACATAAAGAAAAAACAAATACTAAAATATATTTTCATCATCATGCACCTGATTAATAGAATTTCTTAGATACCTATAGGTTTAACATTTTATAGCTGAAAAAATCCTATCTGATACAGCTCTTGATACTACCGAGATTTAAATTTAGTTTTTAATTTTCATCACAAAAATTGTGATTTTGGGAACTGAATTAAGTTCTTATAAGTAGGGTCCCCGGGTCTCGTTCTCCAGTTTTCATTTTCATTCTGATAATTATATTCTATAAAACTACTCCTCTGATATTAGAAAAATATTTCCGAATATCATTGCCTCCCTTGAGCCAAGATCCACCACTGCATGATATGGGTTCCAAGAGTTTACTGTATAAATAGAGCAACATACTTGTTTTACATTTTGAGGAACTCTAAAAGATTCTAAAACATGTTGGTCAATTTGCAATGATTCACCAATTGTATTACAATCAAAACAAGTATCTATATGTTTGCAAGGTTCACTTTGAATATTCGTGTTTAAGACGCTTTCCTATAACAAATAATATTTGTATATCAAATTATTTTATAATTTATAAGTATAAATTTTGATTTTTTGTTAGAAGTAATTCTAGTTTTCGTATTTATAATATATTTTTATAACTACTAAATATAGAGTATAAGCGACTAATAATTACAAAAATAGATATTGTTAATTAACTATTAAATATAATTAGTTGTGAGTGTTGAAAAACATTACAAAGATTTAATACAGTTCTTTCAAAGTATGATTTATTAATTAATAATACGTCATGAGAAGTTATTTTTTATACTTTAGTATTTAGACCCAAGCAACAAATATCATTAGCAAAGTTATATTTCATTATATTATTATATGAGTAAGGTCAGGATGTTTGTGACTTATTAATTTTACTTTTAGTTTTGCACGTTGCAAACCAAATTATAAACTTGTTATAGTGGTATGACATAGCAATTATATTCAATTTTTTATAGCATGTATTCACATATTTTATTTGTTTTTAACAACAATTTTTTATAAATAGTGTAGAAAATCTTTCATTTTTTTTTTTTTTTTTTTGTACCGTCATACATACTATACTACTATAACCCATTGGAAGGTATTATTGTTGGTATCACAGCTTACAACGGTATGAAATATGTTCTATTAAGAGAACGCCACATAGGCATTTGTTCATTGTTGTCTCAGTCTTACAAACGTACATGGCAAATTTTATGTTCACAATATTATATTTACTCTGTAATTTCTAAAATTAAAGAAAACTTACCTCTTAGGCAATTTTAAGATCATAACTTACTTAAAAATAATTATATCATTAAAATCTTCCAAGATGCTCTAGATAATATTCTTACCTTTAAATTCTATAAGAGGTAAATTCACTCTAATTTTCGAATTACAAAGTAAAATGTATTATTGTGAACATAAATCTTAACATGTAAACATGTTATACGTTTATAAGACTAAGACATTAAATGCCTATGTAGCATCCTCTTAATAATATTCTAAAAATATAAAGGGCATAATATTTTCTTCTGTTCATTTACCTAGTTTTAGTTTGTACTTTTATCTATGCTGTTATCCATCTTATTTAAATATGTATAAACTATATGCCAGTAAAAGCCGTTTGGCGTTAATTTTATAACAAATAAAATAAATAAATATTATATTTTTTAGATATATGAACGTGCATTTTTTAGTTTTTAAACTCATAAACATCCCAACCTTATATTATATATGAAATGCCTAAAAATTATTTAAACATAGTATGCAAATAATTTTTATAAATCTGTAGTGTTTGAATAATTTATAACCAATATTTATGGAAGTAGTAAATATTTAAAAATATGTATAACTTAATATTAAAAAAAACTAAAAAAGTTTCAAATTTAGATGTGTCAATAATGTGTCTAATTAATATCAATCAAAATATATAATGATAGTTAACAACTATTATAATAGAATAATTAAACTTGCATGACACTTCAGAATATTTATATTACTATCGAATAAACGACCACCACAAGAACGGACTAAACAAATTCCAGTATCCAGTTTGTTGATTTCTTTATTTTTAGTATCTGGAAAGTGGATGAATCCTCTTTCATCAAAATCAATATTTTCAGAAGATATGTAAGAAAAAATCTGAAACGTTTAAACACTATAATGTTGTTGATTCAACAGTTTAAGTGGTTAATATACCATTGACGAAGAAGGTGTAAGTAGACGACACACTTCAGATGGTGAAACTCTTTTATTGTTTGGTTTTAACATCAGATCACACGTCTTGCACACCACAGTTCTTGTTCCATTGTATGTTCCACATGATGGACATTTTTTCACACCTCTTTTGGTTGATCTGCCCAAATCAGATAGTAGTGCTTTAATTTTATTTGAATGCGCCATCAAATACTATTGGTGTGAAAATAAAAAATGCCCAGCTCTCGCCATTCAGAGTACGATGATGTTTAATGTAAGCACAACATTAGCGCCACAAGTTAAATAATTTTCACGAGTGTCAAGTAATTCATTTTAATGTACCTAATATGTAAATGTAATGAATAATAATAATGAATCATAAATCATAATTCATAATACACAATTCATAATTATTATTTATTACATTTTGAAAAACAATTTATTTTATCTAACTCGTATTATCAGTTTATATCTTTATCATATAAAAACAAAAACACCTGATAGTTGCCGGGTTTTTTGACAACACTGATAAATATTTTTGAAATTCGTAACAAACTACAGGACACAGGCAAAAAATCAAAATGTTTTATTTCTGTTTTAATCTTCTATTTCAACCCACTCCCGCTGAATAAAATCTGTCGATTTATCATCTCATTCACCAATTTGTTGACCATGCCAGTTACAACTCTCTACGAAAAACTAATGAAAAACGCACAGCCGTCACGGTGGCGAAAAATCGTCGCTGAAGACTTAGATTTGGATTATTGTGAGAGATTTCTGACAGCAGCCGAGAGCGCCACTCTCCTGAATTACATGGAAGACAACGTGAGTTACTTCGACGGTCGACTTTCACAGGTGAAAGTCTTCGGACAGTATTATCCCATACCCAGGCAACAGGTTGCGTTCGGCGACGCAGGTGTATCGTACAAGTTTTCTGGTACGGTCGTACCAGCGCAGCCGTGGCCGCAACCGTTGTACGATTTGAAGAGGAAAATTTTCACCACCCGTGGAGTCGATTACAATTTTGTTCTGGTCAACAGGTAAATAACGTAGGTGGATGTTATGGCCTTAAGTGGTCGTTCTAATTTGCTGAACCGCTGATCAGCAAATTAGGCAGTATCAATTCATATTTCATGATCAACATTTTAAGGTATAAAAACGGAGAGGATCATATGGGCGAACACAGGGACGACGAAGTAGAATTGGACAAAACAGTACCTATTGCGTCTGTATCATTGGGCCAGACGAGGAAATTTGTGTTTAAACATACCGATGTACGGAAGAAGATAAGACAAGTAGAACTTGTAAAATTAGATTTACATAATGGAAGTCTTTTAATGATGAATCAGCCTACAAATGAATATTGGTATCACTCGATTCCCAAAGAAAAAAATGCAAAAAATATTAGACTTAATTTCACATTCCGTAAAATTAATAAATTAAACAATTTTTATACATTATACTGACCAATTTCATTTATATTTACTTGATATAAATAAATTAATGATACGTTTTTAAGATATTCAACATGTTTTTTTTTTTTTTAAAACTAATTAGTAGTAAAAAAACTACCTAACTTTCAAACCTACATCAATTAATATAATTTTATTTTATCATTATGCATATTACTATGTTATTTTTATTATGACCCACCTACATAATGAATGGGCAGTATAAAATATATTAGCCTTATAAGCATTTGGTAATTAAAAACTTTCATTAGACTAAAATATCTTAAATATTTAAAAAAAAATTTACAATAATTTGTGTAGTTCATTAAAAAGTGTAGGAAATAAGAATTATAGTAATGTAAAAATGACTCAATTACATACTTATTTTCTGCATATTGTAATAGATAAAATCATAAATATATTTACTGAATACTGATACCATAAATAGAATCATTATTTAGCTTACTCCCCCCCCCCCCCATTTTAATATTTCAAATACACTTAAGGCCTTATAGTAATACTAAAAGTTCAAGTTTTTTCAGATAACTAGTTTACGACCATACACAATTTGATAGTAACTTATCAAAAATCTATTTCAAACCAGCACAAATATTCATATAAGATAAAAATAAAAAAATACCAATATAAAAACAATTAAAACAGTTATTTATATTTAACAGTTTAACAAATTGATACAATAACTCTGGTACCATATATAATTGTTAAAACAAAATTAATTAAAAAATGCTTGCACAGAAACTAGATAGTATTTAATTTAATAAATGCAGCGGTTCATGTTTATTAAATTTAAAAAAAAATCATTACTTAAGTAATGGAATACAATTTTTTTGTTAAAAATATAGTTATTCACAATATACTTGCACAGAAACTAGATAATATTTAATTTAACAAATGTGTCAGTTCAAGTTTATCAAATTCAAAAAAAAAAATCATTAGGCACTTAGGTAAAGGAATACAAATAACAATTTGTAAAATAAAAATAAAAATTATATAAAAATAAACTGTTTAGGGTTTGAGTCCTGTTTATAAAATATTTTTTTTAATTAATTAAAATCTCTTATACTTAAACATTAATATATTTGAACTATTTTCTTAACTCAATGCTTGATTTAAAATTCAACTTGTTTTGCAGTTTTTTTTTTTCTTGGAGAGTCTAATATTCGTCTTTTTAGTCTGTCCAAAAATAAAATAAAATAATAAAATGAATAATAACTTTTTCACTATCTTACCCAGAAGAAAAGAAACGATTAGATGATCCTGGTAATTGCGGTTGATTTTTGATTGGAGTACTATATAACGGTTCATCAGAAGCAATGCTTTTAGTTTCCAAAGAACTAAGCCAAAAATCATTAGGCAGCATTAGCAGTTCTCTTACAACCTAAATGAAATAATATTCATCATATTATATAACATTTGATTTAATTACAATTATTTTTTAATTTGTTTTAATGTTTTGTCAATATTGAAAATTAAAAAACATTAGTGAAAAACTTGGTGAATTACTTCAAAAACAATTTCAGATTTAATATGTAATTCATCTAAGGAAGTACTTGAAACACCAATGATTGTAGGTCCAAAAATAATTGCTAGACATTTATAATCCATATTGCATTTTGATGACATAGCAACCCTAAAAAAGGTGAAATTAGATTATTATTTGAAAAATAAGCATTTATAATTATTAATTATAAGAATATACTTTTGCAAATGAAGAATGAGGAATGCAAGTATGTTACGATTGGTATGCGGCAATTCAGATACAACTTGACAAAGTGACTTTGAAACATCATCTTTATTTTTTAATGCATCAGTCAACTTTGATAAATCACTTGGAGATATTAGATTTTCTTGCATACGAATTAAGTCTTTTAGATAACTGCATAATACATGGATGTCCGTATTGTTTAAATTCGGTAAACCTTTACGAAATTTGTCTCTTAAATTTTTCACTTCTTTATCAGAACCAGACACCCTGTATAATCCAACTGTATCCAATCCTCTTTTTTCGATTTCACTAATGCAATGAACGATGAAAGGTGGGACACCACACTGGAGGTAAAAATAATTAATTATAATAAATAAAAAAATATAAGAATAATAAATTACTGACATTTAAAGCATTGATTTTTAGATGATCAACTATACATATAGTAGGTATAAAATCTTTACATTCCAGATGAGTTATAATTTTACAGTCCAAACATTTAACCATGTAACTGTTAAACTTTATTCTGAAAACAATTTTATAGTTGTAGTATTGAATAAAAATTAATTTTTGATTACTGATTAATTATAAAAGCAGTAGATTTTTTGAACAAACTTTTTATGACAGTGACTACACATTTCTGGAATGACAATAATTTTTTGAATAAAATTATGTTTTTTTTTAGTTATATTATTTTCTGTTTCAGAATCGCTGGTGGACAATGGCTCTGTAGAATCTAAACATTAATAGGCAGTTATTTACCTTTATTATACACCATTTAAAAATTAATTGAATGTTTACCACTTGATGGCGATATTAATTCAACTTTTGAAGTTTGTGTTGGATATGTTTTTATGACAGATTTAGCATTTACACTACCCAAGTCCATAGTAACTATAGTTGTAGCAATAATTTGTTTATTGGTAGTATTCACGTTTTTGATCTAAAATAATTAAATAATATAAAATGTATTCATTTTTTCAATAAAAGAAGAGAAACATGTTAATAAATGTGTAATATTTGGAACTATATATGTTGCCAACTAAATAAAAATAGTCAATATTATGCAAATTAATTTGCAACTAGGTTTTTAGTGTTAAGAGGATCCATTTAAAAATACACCTATATAGATAATTAGAAATTTTTTATTTACCGCACATTTTTTTGTATTCAGATGATTGAAAATGTTGCCAGTAGAATGCTTTTCTATGAGTGCAGAACTTTGTTTTGGATTTTTCAATAAATTATCATATGAACTATCTTCAGAATTACTATAACTAATATCTGATAACAAAGCACCTAAAAATTATAAATATGCTATGTTGTAATTAATTAAATAAAAATTAAATTACCAAATCAACCATATGCTATATATTTATAAGTATTTTTACTTATCATAGTCATACACTTTATGTTAAGAAGACACTACACCCGTATGAGTTGCCTCTATTTTACAAACGCATAACATATCAAATCGTATGTTCTAAATAATCTATTTAACTCTGTTATATTTAATAGCAGGGTGAATTATAAAATGTAAAAGTAAGAATATTTCTTAGTGAATCTAGTTTTTTTTATTATATTTTAATTTTAAAGTGAGTTATGATCATTTATAAATTATAAATTGTGTGTACATTTTAAAATTCTAAATGTCCAAATTTGTGAATAAATCAATTCACTCTAATATTAAAAGTAACAAGAGTTAAATGGATTATTCAGAACGTACAATGTGCTATAATATGTGTTTGCAAGACAGCAACAACACATTCAGGTGTAGCATGCTATTAACAATTAATTTAATTCAATAATTTTAAAAATAGTCCACTTATAATACAAGTTTATAAATTAATGAATTATTTTTAATTTCAAATACTACCAAAAAGGTAATTACTTGTTTTTAAAAATTAACTACAAAATAAATACTAATATACCAGTGTTATTAAAAGTCTTTTTTTCATCAAATTGTACACAATCAGAATGATTTATGACTGAGTTATGTGATTTTTCTACAATATCTTGTTTCTTAAAAATACCGTAAAATTGTTCTAACTGAGATTTCTAAAACAAAAAAGGTACAACAAAACAGTAAAATTTAAATTTATTTACAAAAACTACCACTCTATTTTCCTGTGCTGACTATATAAAAAAGCAATAAAGACTGCCAAATAAAATCAAAACTTTATAAATAGCTTATGTATTTTTACCATGGTTTCTTTTTCAAATATAAGTTTTTCTTTTTCTACTTGAACTTCATCTAATAAACGGGCAGAAGTTTTAAGTTTATAAGTCAATTTAGAACATTCATCCTGAACTTCTTCTAGCTTTTTCTTGATAATATCTTTATCAGATTCGCTTTGATTGATTTGGTATGTTAATTGATCGATGACTTTCAATTTTAGCATGTAATCTATAAAAATAATTTATCTATAATTTCAAATATTATAACTGTTGTAGGTACTGAAATTTAGTTTGTAACTCTATATTCATCTTGTAAAATGGCCTGTTGGGCGTAAATTACAAAAATAAATAAATTAATATAAATAATGAATGTTAAAATAATAAATAATGTTAAAATATTTATCTTATTTAATTTTTAATGATCAAAATAAAATATCTTTTTCTAAAAAGGTATAGGTATTTAATCAATATACTTTTATTAGTTAATGATTTTAAACTCATTAACTGAAGGTTAGTAGTTGTAAAGTTGATAAAAGTTATAACTTAAAAAGAAATTCAAAAAGTTTCAAGTAGGTGCCACCTTAAGTATTATAAATAAGACAGATTCTGGATGACGCTTTAAAGAGATAATTTTATTCTCTAGTTGTCTATAAAGATTTTAGATGTCCATTGGCTAAAGTATAGCAACAATTTAGTTTGCTTACAATATGAAGAATAGTTAGTGAGTATGAGGGCAGTGTTTTAGAATTTTAAACGCGCAAAAATATCAAAATTCTATATAAATATATCATTACGTACTTTCTGAATTAGGTACAATAAAATATTCAAAAAAGATTTTAAGACAAGATTCCCGAAAATGTTATACTATAATATTTTTACACATGATGCAGAGTAAATTAAATTATATTAAATTTAACTCTGATAGTGTTGACATTTTCTGTAACACAGAAGGCAAGTAATTGTTTCAATCTAATAATTAAAGCCAATAGGTTATATAAATTGCGTTAAAAAAGTTATGGGATACTAGTATAAAATATTTATAACTTTCTATGTACTTAGGTACCTAAATTTTTACGCATTTTTAGTTAAACATAAAAATGTAATATAAAAGGCACACGTTGCGTAGTGATATTGTGATTGCTTTCTATTTGTCGTCGCGAAGAATCGAAAATATGCTTCAAATTCGTATTTCAAATTTTTAACTAGATAATAATTAGTATTTATCTCTGTATACAACATTAAAACTCACCTCTCTCGGTCGCCGTGTCCAAATACTTGAGTGTGCTGTTGACGAACAAATCGTATTGCAAAGCTAGGGATTTGCAATGTTCCTCCATATCGTACAGTAATGTATAAAATATTGTGATCGCCGATTGAGAATGATGTATCGAAATTCGAAATCGAAATCAGAAGAGTCGGAACTACTGAAGACTGAACTAAATTTAATTCGGTGGTCGGAACAATCCACTGCAGTTGATATAGGTGCTAGTTAGTAGTTACTAGCAATAAACTTTAAAATATTGAAAATTCACTTACCTACGACTAATCGATAATTGATAAATATTAAACAATATAATAGTAATAAGTAATAACTATTAAGTAATAAGTCATTAAGATTAGGCACTCAATACTCATTAGCGTGTTAAAACTTATTAGTTATTTCTTATTAATATTATTATGGCAAACCGTAAACGGCTAACGAGCTTCGAGCAGCGACTGTAACGCAGACAAGCGGTCGTTTTACAGTACCCATAGACCTATAAATGGACAGGTTTAATTTTAGTGGTTTTTGTATTTTTTTGTCCTAGACTCGTAATGTTGGACACTTGGACCCATAGACAATAGACTCTATGGCGCATTATTGTTAGATATATTATTTATTACATATTTATAAAATTATACTTACGCGGCTACGTCCCAATTCTACAGTATCAGCTACGAGTGCCTATGACGGTTAATTTTAAGTTTGAATTTAATGGCGTTCGTTTGTATCATTGATAATAATTATTTCGGGTCACGAACTTTATAGTATATATTATATCCGAATAAGTACAATATACGTAGAATAACATCGTAGACTATGATAATAACAATATTATTAAGACTTGAAATACCTATATAAATTATTATTCATTCAAAAATATTACATTATTTTAATAGTTTGTTTTTTGATTTTTCACATAAAATTCATAAACAATTAAATCATTAAAATTAAAATATATATAGTAGGTAGGTGATAATACTATAATAATATGGATTAATGAATAATGAATACTTAATGATTATTTTAATATATTTATATATCTACTCATTAGTTATTAAAAATAATTAACAATTACCGACTGCCGTACTGGGTTCCACACTTTCACCGACTCCAATTTGAGTACGAAGTACGTACTACCATTGATTATAAATACTAGTATTTATAATCAAGTATATTGGTACTACGTATAAGTCTACGTACTTATAATATACATATACTATAGGTAATTTCAATTCAGCGATATTTTATTCGGTACTACGAAAAGTCAAATATATTTGTTTTTAGAGTTTATGTGGAATAATTGTTTACAATGTGCGTTTCTCATTGTTTTAAATTCTGAGTGAAACGATGAATGTATTGATTTTACAATGATGTGTGTTTTTTTTTTGGGTTTCTGTGTACACGATCGATAAGTAGTCGAAATAATGATTCGATTTTCAACTTCAGTATCTTGTTCGATGGGAAAGTGAATATTGTTGGTGCATTGGGAAGTAAAAATTTAAAATTCCCAACAGTTTTTTAAAGCGCCGGGAAAAGGAACATAAAAATTAAGGAAAAACCCAATTTTTTTAGTCTTTTTCTACGAATGCCAATAAAACTTTATTTGTTGGGTAAAAAAGCTTGAAAATTTAAGAGGCTGTTCTGGTACGAAAATTCGGCCGTAAAAACATGGTTTCGTACTTCAAGTTCTCCTCAGCTCTCGTTAGTCGTAGAAACATGATTTCTTCACCAAAATAAACGTGAGAAGTTTATCTAGGTTTTGTCGTTCCAGATTTTCTAATTTTTTTTTTCAAACCAATTATATTTGCATTTGAAATTTTCAAAATTTTTAAAAAATTATATAAAATAGACAAAAAAAGATATCAAAAATCTGGAACGACAAAACCTAGATAAACTTCTCACGTTTATTTTGGTGAAGAAATCATGTTTCTACGACAAACGAGAGCTGAGGAAAACTTGAAGTACGAAACCATGTTTTCGGTAAGAAAAACACGATTTTACAGCTGTCATGTGCTGCTCTACTGACACTAGCGGCAGCGTTCAAAAATAGTGTTCATACCACTACCCCGCGTTCGACTGTAGCCATACCACACCATAGTTCAAAACCGGATTTCTTATCGCGACCGGCCCGCTTGCCGTTTATAAATAATCGGTACGAAAACAATTATGTTGGTGACAGAATTGTTTTCATACCCATATCGAATTTTATATTTCGTATAATATTACTATTCTGCTCGCTGTGTTTTACTCAAACTAAAAATCTCACATCTAAAATTGTTATAAATCGTTTAAAAAAATTACAATTCAAATAATTATTTTTTAGATTCTGAGCGAAGTGATGAATGTTTTGATTTTACAATGATGTGTGTTTTTATATTTTTTTTTAATTTTTTTATTTTATTTTGTGTCTGTGTACACGATAAGTAGTCGAAATAATGCTTCGATTTTCAACTTCAGTATCTTTTTCGACTGGAAAGTGAATATCGTTGGTGCATTGGGGAGGTCAAAATTTAAAATTCCCAGTAATTTTCAAAAGCGCCAAGAAAAACAAAAGAAAAATTAAGGAAAAACGGGACTTTTTACGCAAAATCGATTTTTCACAAAATTGAATTTGGTTTTTGTTGTAACTTTTAAACAAATGATCGTAGATACATGAAATTTTCCCTGGTTGATTATATTTTCATTTTCTATACACCATAACATTTTCCAAATATTTTGACTTATTTTGAGCTGTTTACGGACATTGTCAGTTTCCATTTTTTTTAGTTTTTTTTTCTATAAATATCAATAAAATTTTATTTGTTGGGAAAAAAAGCGTGAAAATTTAATACACGGCTCCTGATATATTTTTATAATAGCAGTTGAAAAATATTAAAAATACATAGGCACAATTTTTTTTTATAAGCATTTAAAGTTCAAATTTTGACAAAATTTATAAAATTTATAATTTAATAATTATTTTGTAGTTAAAAATTTATAAAATGTTCAACTTTTTTAGCTAAGGATTGAAAATTTAAAATAAAGGCTCCACGTAAATAAGTAAAAATATAAATTACTTTATTCACAATAATATCATCAAATATACTTAATTATGTACTAATATCATAGGCTGACTGACCGTTTTCGCTCTGAATCGTCTTTCTTATACAATGATATTATATCATCGAATTCAAATTTAACACCATCTATTACAGTGACCCACTTCTAACCTACTGTATAGCAGAGCGACATCTGCTTACCCACTTTTTTTTGTGTCTGTCATCTTCAATCCTCATTAAAAAATATTTAAATCTAGATTTAATCTAAGCTTCAACTTTATGAATTTCAACAATATATTTTTTGATAGCCAAGTGTATCTATAGTCAGTACTTAGGGAGAATATGTAATTGTTATTGTAGTATATAATTGTTATTGTTGTTGTTATTATTGAAGTGTAATGTATTAATTTAAAATGAACAGACGATGGAGGCGCTGTCGATGTAATGCTAAAGCAGTTCCGGTAGCGTCGTCGATGCCACAAAAAGAAAGTACCTACTTAGGGAATAGGGAGTCAAAAGTAAAAACTTACAGAACCTTTCTGAATACTTAGCAGGAAAAACAAAAATAATTTATGGAAAAACGGAAATTTTTAGGTAAGACTAGTTTTCAAAAAATAAACAATTGTTATTTTTTTAATTCAAAAACGTAGATATTCGAGTTTTTCATTATACGATTATATTAGCATTTTATACACATGTATAATGTGTAATATATAGTAAAAATATTTTTAGTTTGACTATTTTTGAGCTATTTATAGATGTTTTTGATTTTTTTTTTTTTTTTTTTCATTAATGTGGTTAAAAAAATCGTACGCTCAGACTAAAAATCGTAAATGTGATACAATGTTCTGTTGGGGGGCCACTTTACTAAAAATCTTTCAAAATATTTGTAACCTAATTTTTTTTAATTTGTAACTATTTGTAACCAACTTTTCAAAATTTGAAACTTCGTAGTTCAAAAGTTAAAACTGTGTTTTTCTCAATGAGGGGCCAACTTCACGCCACGCCCAGCCCCCCCACTTTAACTAAATCTTAGAAATTAATTCATTATTTTTCTTTTAATTTGTAACTATTTGTAACCAACTCTTTAAAATTTGTAACCTCACTGTATCAGAGTTATGACCATTTCCAAATGGGGGGGCAGCCCCCCCAGTCACTAAATTAACTCCAAAATTTTGTAACTCATTGAGCTTAATTTGTAACTATTGTAACCGACTTTTTGAAATTTGTACTTCGTAGTTCAAAAGTTACAACTGGTTTCTCAATTATAATAATGTGTTGTAATTTATTGTTATACTTGCAACAGTTATTTGTTCAAACTAAATAGAAAAGTTAAATACTAAACTAAAAAGAAGGATTCTTCTTAGGGTACCAGATTATCAATGTTCAAGTCTACACAAAAATTCAACTAGAACCATATTACTAAAAAAAAAAAATTGAAAGGGGGTGTTGGCGCCCGCAGGCAAATGCATTTTAGAAAAAAAAAAAATTTAGAAAAATTAATAGTAGGAACACACATTAAGAGTTCAAACTAAGATGATTATAATCTTTAATGAAAAAACTATTAAAATAATTATAGGTATTCATTTAAAAAGGATTATTCATAAGTACCAGATTATCAATGTTCAAGTCTACACAAAAATTTAACTTGAGTCACATTACTAAAAAAAAAAAAATTGAAAGGGGGGTGTGGGCGCCCGCAGGCAAATGCATTTTAGAAACCAAAAAAAAATTTAGAAAAATTAAATAGTAGGAACACACGTTAAAGTTCAAACTAAGATTTCCATAATCTTAAACGGAAAAACGAAAAAACTTTCATAATATTTAGTTCATTAAAGAGGATTATTCGTATGAGTCAAGGTTATCAATATTTAATAATTCGGCTAGAGACAAAATCATAAAAAAAATTAGAAGGAGGTGTTGGCGCCCGCAGCCAAATGCATTTTAAAACAAAAAAAAATTTAGAAAAAATTAAATAGTAGGAACACACGTTAAAGGTTCAAACTAAAATGTCCATAATCTTAAATGTAAAAACCATTCAAAATAATTATAGGTAGTTCATTTAAGAAGGATTATCATAGAGTATTAGATTATCAATGTTCAAGTCTACACAGAAATTCAACTAGTCACATTACTAAAAAAAAAAAAATTGAAAAGGAGTGTGGGCGCCCGCAGGCAAATGCATTTAAGAAAACATAAAAAAATTTAGAACAATTAAAAAGTAGGTACACATTACCAAAAAAAAAATTGAAAGGGGTGCGGGCGCCCCCGCAGGCAAATGCATTTTAGAAACCAAAAAAAAAAATTTAGAAAAATTAAATATTAGGTACACATTACTAAAAAAGAAAATTGAAAGGGGGGTGTTGGCGCCCGCAGGCAAATGCATTTAAGAAAACAAAAAAAAAATTTAGAAAAATTAAATAGTAGGAACACACATTAAAGAGTTCGAACTAAGATGATTATAATCTTTAATGAAAAAACTATTAAAAATAATTATAGGTAGTTCATTTAAAAAGGATTATTCATAGGGTACCAGATTATCAATGTTCAAGTCTACACAAAAATTTAACTTGAGTCACATTACTAAAAAAAAAAAAAATTGAAAGGGGGGTGTGGGCGCCCGCAGGCAAATGCATTTTAGAAACCAAAAAAAAAATTAGAAAAAATTAAATATTAGGTACACATTACTAAAAAAGAAAATGAAAGGGGGGTGTGGGCGCCCGCAGGCAAATGCATTTAAGAAAACAAAAAAAAATTTAGAAAAATTAAATAGTAGGAACACACATTAAGAGTTCGAACTAAGATGATTATAATCTTTAATGAAAAACTATTAAAATAATTATAGGTAGTTCATTTAAAAAGGATTATTCATAGGGTACCAGATTATCAATGTTCAAGTCTACACAAAAATTTAACTTGAGTCACATTACTAAAAAAAAAAAAATTGAAAGGGGGGTGTGGGCGCCCGCAGGCAATGCATTTTAGAAAACAAAAAAAAATTTAGAAAAATTAAATATAAGTACACATTACCAAAAAAAAAATTGAAAGGGGGGTGCGGTCGCCCGCAGGCAAATGCATTTTAGAACCAAAAAAAAAAATTAATAAAAATTAATATTAGGTACACATTACTAAAAAAAGAAAATTGAAAGGGGGTGTGGGCGCCCGCAGGCAAATGCATTAAGAAAACAAAAAAAAATTTAGAAAAATTAAATAGTAGGAACACAATTAAAGAGTTCGAACTAAGATGATTATAATCTTTAATGAAAAAACTATTAAAAATAATTAAGGTGTTCATTAAAAAGGATTATTCATAAGGTACCAGATTATCATGTTCAGTCTACACAAAAATTTAACTTGAGTCACATTACTAAAAAAAAAAATTGAAAGGGGGTGTGGGCGCCCGCAGGCAATGCATTTTAGAAACCAAAAAAAAAATTTAGAAAAATTAAATAGTAAGAACACACTTAAGGGTTCAAACTAGATTTCCATAATCTTAAACGGAAAAAACTTTCATAATATTTAGTTCATTAAAGAAGTTATTCGTATGAGTCAAGGTTATCAATATTTAATAATTCGGCTAGAGACAAAATCATAAAAAAATTAGAAGGGAGGTGTTGGCGCCCGCAGCCAAATGCATTTTAGAAAACAAAAAAAAATTTAGAAAAAATTAATAGTAGGAACACACGTAAAGGGTTCAAACTAAAATGTCCATAATCTTAAATGTAAAAACCATTCAAAATTTAATAGGTAGTTCATTTAAGAAGGATTATTCATAGAGTATTAGATTATCAATGTTCAAGTCTACACAGAAATTCAACTAGTCACTTACTAAAAAAAAAAATTGAAAAGGAGGTGTGGGCGCCCGCAGGCAAATGCATTTAAGAAAACATAAAAAAAATTTAGAAAAAATTAAAAAGTAGGTACACATTACCAAAAAAAAAATTGAAAGGGGGGTGCGGGCGCCCGCAGGCAAATGCATTTTAGAACCAAAAAAAAAATTTAGAAAAAATTAAATATTAGGTACACATTACTAAAAAAAGAAAATTGAAAGGGGGGTGTGGCGCCCGCAGCAAATGCATTTAAGAAAACAAAAAAAAATTTAGAAAAATTAAATGTGAGGAACACCATTAAAGAGTTCGAACTAAGATGATTATAATCTTTAATGAAAAAACTATTAAAAATAATTATAGGTAGTTCATTAAGAAGATTATTCATAGGGTATTAGATTATCAATGTTCAAGTCTACACAAAAATTTAACTATAGTCACATACTAAAAAAAAAAATTGAAAGGGGGGCGTGGGCGCCCGCAGGAAAATGCATTTAAGAAAACAAAAAAAAATTTAGAAAAAATAAATAGTAGGTACACATTACTAAAAATAAAAATTGAAGGGGGTGTGGGCGCCCGCAGGCAAATGCATTTAAGAAAACAAAAAAAAATTTAGAAAAATAAATAGTAGGTACACATACTAAAAAAAAAAATTGAAAGGGGGGTGTGGGCGCCCGCAGGCAATGCATTTTAAAAAACAAAAAAAAAAATATGGAGAAAATTATACTTTAGGAATACACAGGACAAAGTACAACAAAAATGCCCATAATTTTAAACAGAAAAACTATTCAAAATATTTAGTTTATTAAAGAAGGATTATTCATAGGGTATTAGATTATCAATGTTCAAGTCTACACAGAAATTTAACTAGTCACATTACTAAAAAGAAAAAATTGAAAGGGAGGTGTGGGCGCCCGCAGGCAAATGCATTTAAGAAAACAAAAAAAAATTTAGAATAAATTAAATAGTAGGTACACAATACTAAAAAAAAAAATTGAAAGGGAGGTGTGGGCGCCCGCAGGCAAATGCATTTAAGAAAACAAAAAAAAAAAAAATTAGAAAAATTAATAGTATTACACACGTTAAAAATTCAAACTAAGTTGTCCATAATCTAAATGAAAAAACTATTCAAAATAATTATAGGTAGTTCATTTAAGAAGGATTATTCATAGGGTACCAGATTATCAATGTTCAAGTCTACACAAAATTTAACTAGTCACATTACTGAAAAAAAAAAATTGAAAGGGAGGTGTGGGCCCCGCAGGCAATGCATTTTAGAAACCAAAAAAAAAAAAAAATATGGAGAAAATTATACTTTAGGAATACACAGGATAAAACAAACAAAAATGCCCAATAATTTTAAACAGAAAAACTATTCAAACATTTAGTTTATTAAAGAAGGATTATTCATAGGGTATTAGATTATCAATGTTCAAGTCTACACAAAAATTCAAATAGAGTCACATTATTAAAAAAAAATTATTGAAAGGTAGGTGTTGGCGCCCGCAGGCAAATGCATTTTAAAAAACCAAAAAAATATTTAGAAACAATTTTACTTTAGGAATACACATTACAAAGTACTAACAAAATTGCCCAGAATTTAAAACAAAAACTATTCAAAATGATAATCTCACTAAAGAACGATAATACAGATGGTATCAGGTTATCAATGTATAAATAATATCTACAAAAAATACAACAACAGTTAAAAAAATTACGAATAAAATTGAAACGTTCAAAAAATGCAGCTAGAGTTAAAATCTTTAAAAATAATTGATGGTAGGTGTAAGCGCCCGCAGACAATGCATTTTAGAAAACAAAAAAAATTATAGAAAATTAAATAGTAAAACCACACATTAAATAGTTCAAACTAAAATTTTCCAAAATCTTAAACAGTTTTTAAATGTTTTAAATTAAGATATATATAAAAATTCAAAAAAGTCAAATATATAAAAATTAATTGAATGGCGAACGTGAGACAGCCTCTTTTCAAATTATATAGTATGTACACAGGTACTCAGTGTACTCCTAGGTATAACCGGTTAATGTTGAAATATATTTATACAAATCAATCTATTAGAATTCAAAGAATTGAAAAAAATTGTTGAGAACCTGGGTGAAATACACTAACAAAAGAATACGCTGGAAGCTAAATACAACAGTACCTAATAACTACATTCCAAAAATTAGGTATTGTTTACATTGTAATAATACGAACAGTTATTATGATCAGAGGTGTATCACTTTATATATGTATTAGAAAATGTATAAAAATGAATGTAATTTATTAAGGAGGTAAAAAAATGTGGGAAGGAAATCTTGAGAATTCTTTGACAATAGGATACCAAAACACAAACCATATTTTAAATTAAAACTATTGATTTCATACATTTTCTATTTACAAAAACTCATGAGTATTGAAAACATTATAAAATCCTAATAAAATAATATTTTTTTATATTTTATAATTTGTCGTGGTAAAAACATCATTATTTAATGTTGGCTGTATTTAAGTTTTTAATAACTATACTGGTACAACTCTAGCTGACAGTCTTTAAGACCGTGTTAAAAACTATGATTTAGTTAACGTAAATCTAATTTCCTGTCCTATCCTTACCTAACCGAACCAATTAATAATATTTTAATATTTTCTCCAATTGTTATGTTTACAATATCGAAACCTTGATAGTTAGTAGAAAAAGATCTTCGCAAAGCTCACGACCTGTCTCGCTAGTCGTCCATCAGCACCATAGCTTAAAACTAACCATAGGTTTACCTAACTAACCTCCTTATGACTTATTAGGACACTTTGAATAAAAAGATCCTGAGTTGCAGGTTGCCGATCTTAAGTGTTTGATTATCAAGTTGAACCGTTGACTGTTGACACCTTAATTTATAAATCCATGGATGGAGCCCATATATAATAAAGATATGGATAGGCCACGTCTATGTTAAATACATATGAGGCCGCGTTCCCGGAGGGGAATGCAATTAAGGCTACTTTATATTGATACTCGATATTGGTATACTTTATTTGGCCTCAATTGTTCCCCTCCAAGACCGCTCATATATGTCCTATCCATATCTTTATTATCTATGATGGAGCCATACCCAGCATAAAATCGATCAACGAGTCTCTATTAATGACTTATCAGCATCTATCCTCTCACCACACACACTTGGAGACAACACATGCACATGAAAGGTTTTTTTAAAACAACATTTTTAGCTTCATATTTTTTTTTTAAAATACCAGGATAATGTCGAGCATGGGAGCAACTTTATAACGTATTCAATTAATTTTATTTTGGACTAATTGAAACATGCTATGGAGGATGGTCCTTTTGGTCGTCCAGTGTCCACAAATATTTCAATTCATAATATGAAATCCCAGCCCTGTCCCACATACTCTGATATTAAAAGCCCAGCCCACCTTCCTCTATGCAAAAAGTAAATTTAAGACAAAATTGTAAATCAACGCACAGTCTCTCTATTCTATTAATATTTGTGATTTCATTAATTTTCAGTATTTTGTTTAATTAGAATTAATTATTATTGGGACAATATCATTTACACAAGACTGTGACTAACACAATCATTCCTTGATAAAAGCACATGATATAAATACCTTCTATATTTGAATTAATCGTTTTTTTTTTTTTTTTTTCAGGTACTTTATTGGTGGACGGCACTTTAACTACGGTCCCTCAACCTACTGTGGCGACTTTGAGGCATTTCCTTTTAGGAAATTAATAAATCCTCAAACATAACTCTTAATTCAAGAGTTTGTAACTAATACAATCATAATATAATATGAGTATAGTACATTTCGTAATATTTTTTTTACTGTTAGTGAAATATTAAGTTTGTATTTCTAATATAATATATGTTATGATATTTATGGACGACACTTGCACCACGGCCCCTCGATATAGTAATGTGGCGACCCGGCACGTCTCTTTTAGATTAATGATTAAATACTTAGTCAAGTCTTCCAATTTACTAAACATTTATATTTTGTAGATATTTGGGATAATTTGAAGAAAAATTTTGAAATTGAAGAGAGACTGTGTGAAATAACATATGTGGTGTGAAAGGTACATTTGAACGCGTGTATTATATTGAACTTTAGTTAATTTTTTATAATGTAGTATAATAAACATTTGAACATCTATTACAATATACGTATATTATATATAGATTTCAAGTATGATTTTTTTAGTTTTTTTTTTTTTTGATAGTTACCTACCTATTACAATACAAGATACTTTATTTTTATATTTTGAAGCAATATATGTTTTAGATTATTTAGATCTATATAAACTGAATTCCAGACCCGTAGTTTAATATTTAAAGTTTATGTGATCAGAGTCGTGGGACCAAATTTTTTCACACTCTACTAGAATGTTGTAGTCAGTGGCGCCGAGTACGTACTTTTGGTGGTTCAAATGAACCACCTAAATTGGGTGGGTGGGTGCTTGTTGGCACTGGGGTGTATAATAATATAATATCAAGTTATAATTTAACAGGCGTAATTGTAATTTGTATAAACCTGTGAACATATTTTCAAAAAAAAAGAAAAATTGATGAAACTTTTGAGTATTGTTTTTATTAATATTGTTTAATTTTGTCTATAAATTAATATTTTTTATAGTCTTATGGTTAATAAATATTATAGAATCTATGTAGGTACTTATTTTTCTTTGTAAATACTTGATTTATTGAATACCTAATTCATAGATATAATTATATAATTAGTAATTTAAGTAGGTAATAACATTAAATATTAAATAATAGTTGTATCTATATAAATAATTATCATAGCCCATATTATGTAAGTAATTAGGTTATATATTATAATATATTTTGGCACACTATTTTATTACATAAACAATTATTTTTTAAACTAGTTAAAATGAACAAAAAATTAAAACTATTTTACATTTTTACTCGATTTTTATTTTTTATACTTAATTAGGTAACATTATTATTGTGAGTTCTTTATTTATTATTTACTATAATTATTTGGTTAATTTGACTTAAGATTTATTCGATGAATTTTGAATTTTGACTTTAGTATATTAATATTTTATACATAAATAATATTTATACAAATAATAATGATATTCAATCTTAATTTTATTAAAAGAATTTTAAATCTATTATTTTTTATTTACTGTTCTTAGTAGATAGGTAATAATGTTCACACATCATTAGTAATGTAAAAAAAAAAACATTGTAAGTAAATTATTCAGTGTATTACCTAATTTTTTGTTTTTCTTAATTTCAATTTTGGCTAAAATTTAGAAGTTAACGTCGGCGACAGTTGTGGGATTGACCAAAGTAGTGATATTGATTTGGCAGATAATATAATGTAAAGGAAAACATTCAACGGCAATTAAAAATCATTTTAATTCAACATCTCAGTGCTTCAAATATTGAATATAAAATAATGTTTCCATAATATAATTGGCTACCTATTTACTATTATAATTTATTTAAAACGGTAATGACTAATGACTAATGATATAATAATTTTTAGTTTGTTAATTTTATTTTTTAAATTAATATGTTATACACTTAACTTCTTTTATATTTTTAAACTTTGTCTCATCGGTTTAAAGGATTTTATATTTTTAAAACTGATGAATTTATTGAATTAAATTGATTTACATTGTGAACATAGCTAACTTTTATGATTTGTTTGAACTATTAGTACGTATTTTTTTGGGAGATCCCTATTATTACAACACCGTTACCAATATGCGGTTTTTTTGGGTTAGTTCGTTTAATTGCATGTTTTCATTTATTTGATTCGTATTTACGCTTATTTTCTTAAAATGTTTTTATATTTTCGGTTCATCCGTTAGAAAAATAAATAGGTACCTACCTACCAAGTGTGTGAATAAAGAATTTTTTTTTGTAAACCAATTTGAATTATTATTTATTATTATACTTTTTTTCATTGCATTAAATTCACAGCCCTGCTAATTACTTTTACTTCCAATCATAATACCCACCACAGTTAATGTGGTGTCAAAATGTCAACTTGTCAACAATCAACTGCTTGTTCAACTTGATAACACTTAAGAGGATGTCTGATTTTTAGCGCACCATTTATTTCTCTCTCTGACCCACGCACAATCATTTTAGTGTTTTCTTAATCACACATTAATATGCTACGCGTGGGTCAAAGATGGAAAACAAATAGTGCGCTGACATCCCAACCAGCAAATGATCTTTTTATTCTATCCTATAAGTCGAGTTGTAAACCTATACCAACCGGTAACGGTATAGTTTCAGCCATGGAGTATGGAGCCATGGAGCCATTGGAGCCATGGAGCCTTTGCAATTCATGATCCTTCCCTACGTATTCGGCATTGTTAACAACTACTATTTCTACCTTTACACATTTTCTTCTTCGCCCGTCTCTCACAGCTATATAAAAGTTCAGCCACTCTAATTCCACACCTCCATATGATCGGTATTCTTTAGCCACTCTCACTATCTCTTATCATACAGTGACCGAACCACCTAAACCTATTCTCTCTTGTTTTCACTGCAATATGTACACTACCCGTAATTAATTAATTTCTTATTCTATCCTCTTTTGTACCTTAACGCCTAACTTATTATTTTCATATCTGCTTACCTGCCCTAACCTTACATTTCTTTTTCATCTTTCATACACCAAACATTCTGAAATCCTGTTGACCCATTTCCTTATCTTCGCCGTATCACACACTTCCTAATTCCTATTCACTCAGTCTCTAGTTACCTACAAGTCATCGTACTTGATTATCGGTGAAAATATTTAAATATCATGGAGCGAATTCCCTACTCGAAAGAATTACTTAAAAAAATATCATACCACCAATTTTCTAATTTTTAAACGACTTTATTGATAGCCGGAATAGTGTTATACCAGTAAATTAAATACAAATATTGATAGTTTTCAGGCAATACATCCCCCCTATTAACATAATAAAAAGAAACCTACCGAAAATAAGAAAATACATACCCCGTGACCGAATCAAAATCTGCTACGAAACTGTAGTAAACGTATATGCTTCTACGTTACCGAGTTAACAGATTTTCCGTGACAATAAATATTTAATTCAAGTCTTAAGAGTAATTTAAACCCAAAATAATATGAAAACAAACTTACGCATAAACATCATCGACTCTTCCAGTAAAACCTAGCTGTACTGCAGCACACGCTGTCGCCGAGAAACAGCTATCTTCATCCGTCAACATCTCGCTAATTGAAACTTATCTAGTATAGAATACTAGTATCTTTATGCTCTGTTATAATTCTGGTTTTCTATTTCAGGGGTAAAAATACATTTTTTTTTTTTTGATTTTGAATATGAAAGCTGTGAGATGATCGATATGAATTTCGCGAGAAATCTAGAGGTACTAGAAACTGAGACGAGTGTGTTGAATGAAATAAATTAAAAAATTGATTAACACAAAAATCGCTTTAAAATTAATTTAATTCAAATAATGAGATGAACCTTATTAGATCATTTAAATTTTCCAGAACAAGCCCCCAGTTGTCGGTCGCATGTCAATTTTAACCATATACTAGACCACAAGTTTATAGACATTCTATAATGCATTCTCCTGCCGGTGGCCCTAGACACTGTTGGAGAGATTAAATTTCTTTAGTAATTAAATTACGGTACGAATTATAATAGTTACGTAGGTACTTGTCCAATACTCGACTATCAGAATTTAAATTGAAGAATGTGATATACCTAGGTAACCTATCGATCGATTCTAAAACAGAAACTTAACCTAGGTACAAATAATATCACAATATCAAATAGTGAAAATTTGAAGAAAATATCCTATAGGTATATCCTGTTAAACTCCCAAAATAAAACGTACGTTTGAGGTGTTCTCTTAAAACCCAAATGTTTAATGCCCGTACCCCGTACGCATAGAAAATGTATGTTTCATATTTAACGAAAACTAAAACTATCGTGACGGAACGGAATTACGAAGAACGTACAAGACAAAAATAATCGTCACCAAGTGGTAGGTATAATCGTCTATGTACTTACAAATCATATTAAATAACATTAATCATTATGTATTTTATTATTTTATTAGGTAGATATAA